>UXUI01008285.1:10326-24995 GCA_900576705.1 Enterobius vermicularis
GGTTTTTCTGGACAATTTTTATTATGAGTTTGAGAATTGATTTGTTCTGTTTGTATGGCTTTAAGTCAGAGCGAAACTCATACAGCGTAAGTTTTCACGGAACAATTATTTTCTAATTTTCTGTATTGTTATTATAAATAAGTTTGATTTTTTGATTTGAAGGATCTGTATTAAATAGTCAAGGAGGCCCCAGCTCCATTCTTGGATACAGCCATGACAGAGGAGGACCGTCGAGTGTAATCAATGTTGGGGGTAATCCTGGTTCTGTTTTCCAGGTGAAAATTTTTATCTTATGATTGTATTTGAAAAGGGTTTCATGGAGGCCAGAAACTACATTTTCAGTAATTTTCTTTTTTTTTTTGTTCGGGCTAGTCGTCAAGAGATTAAACGCGCAATTTTTTGATAAAAAATGGTAGTAGGAGATTGGAACAAGTTGTTTTTAAAAGCCATACATTTCGAACTGTTTGTAAAGGGAATTTCTTTGAGGGTCCACAGTGTTTTAACGAGTAGTTTTAAGACTGTTAGATAAGGATCTTTTTGCATCTCAAATATCTGTTGTCCTTGCAAAATTGAATTAAGACATTTTGTGAGCGCTAGAGACGTTGGAACGGGGCAAAAGAATTATTTATCAGTAAATGGTCAAAAGTAGACGACCAAAAACTACAAGATATGTCTTTCTTGTTGATTGGAATTGAAGTGGAGTGAAGTTTGAGATTTTCGTAATTTTTATATCACATTCTATCAACTTTTAAAAGCCTTGATATTTTCCGTGAAAGTTTTTGGTGTCATTAGCAGAGCTGAATTAGGTTTGGTTGTACGCAAATTTAAGGTCATTATTTAGTTGCTTTTTGAAGACATTGTGGTGCCTTTTTTAGCAAACATTTCTGGGAATAGGAGGGTGCTTGGGGTATAGCTCATGAAATTTTGGCACTTTTTATTGTAAGCTCTGTGTCGGGGATTGTTTTTTTTTTTGTATTTTTCACTAAAGTTCTGTTTTTCAGTATTTATTTTAGTACACTTGTATTTCCGTTTGTCTGGCTAAGTGGTCCTTGATTTGTAACATGGGTGCATTAGTGTTTTTAATGTTCACGCGTTAGGATGGTCTCTTTATTTTTAGAGTTTTTCAAGTTGTGCTGTATACATTTATATTTTATATTGGTAATTAAAAACCATTATTTTTTGAGGTTATCTTCTTTCATGCCGCACTTCCTAGTAGTTATTTTGTAGTACAATTGTTTTGTAACGTACTGAAGCGGTGAATGGATTTAGAGAGCAAGATGTTAGCAGAATGCCTAAGATAACTAACAGTAAGGAAGGAAGTACTAAGGAACTTGTAACGGAAAGAGATGGCTTTCTAAAAACGGAACATTGTCCAATAGACATGAAATAGTCCTTTAGTAGTACCTCATTGGTGGACAGGAATAAGTATGAAATCAAAAGTCTTTTGGAAAAATCGTATGGAAGAGTGGTTTTATTTTTTGGATACTTAGTTCTCTTTTTTATTTTCTTGATGTGTTTGCCGTTTAAAAGCTGAATTTTGAAGGGAAATTTGGCTTTTCGTTTTAAATGTTTTTCCCGAGGTCACCCACGTTTGAAGCTGCTTCGGTTCTAAAGGTTTTTATGGGTTGTTAGATGAAGGTCATGTTTGTTGCAGCCGAATTCAATGTTTCTATGTGTTCCGCTGTCTTCAATGGTGAGAAGTGGAAATAAAACAAAGTATATTTGTTCAGAAGTACTTGTTTGACAAAGAGGAATTTTTGGTGATTAATGCTGATTGCAGTTCTAGTAGTGCAGCATATGAAGCCTTTGCTGTTTGGAGGATTCCCTCATCTAACTCATTACTTCTGGATTGTTAGCTAATCAGGTTTCCTAGTTAGCTGTAACATCATTGCTATATATTTATCAGTCATTTATATTTTCAAATTTCGTCTGTATCTGACTATCTGACAGTCTCGCCTTCGAAATTCATTGAAGTAGCTTAGGGGACTCGAACAGCAGTGTGTCGTACGTAAATTCTACGCTGTAGGAGTTGTAACGACGGATTGGATATATACACTTTTATGGGAATTTGTTTTTACTTTAGAAGTGGACCTTTCCCGAAAACTTTTTTAGGAAATATGTTGCGTAACTTGTTAAGGAAGAAAATATTTATATATATTTATTATAAAAAATGAATTACTAGAAAGCCTTGGTCAAATTCAGTAAAAGATGATCTTTGCACGACAAGAGAGAGCAAGGAATTAGTTAACAATGATCCAAAAAATTTTTATTCGATGTATAAGCTTTTAGATTTTATTAATAAGCACTTGTTTTACAGGATATGAATCCAGCTTCTGTTGGGCCTGGAAATCTTGCTGTTCCAATGACTCCTCTCGCTGGTGAGCACTTCCAACCGGCATCCAATATACCAATGATAGCTACGAACGCTCCACAGACTCCAGGGTCACAGCTTGTCGATGTACCGTCACCGGCTCTGCAAAATATTGTTTCGACTGTTAATCTTGGTTCGTGCTCAATTATTTACGCTTATTTGCCCAATTTACATGACAGTTATTCTGCAAACGTAGTTCCATGTTTCAAATGTGCTCTAATTTCAATCAGAAACAGTCTACGAATATTTTCCAGAGATGTTTGAGATATTTTTATTTCAGGAGTGCCCTTAGATTTGAAAAAGATTGCACTTCATGCTCGTAATGCTGAATATAATCCTAAACGGTTTGCTGCAGTTATCATGAGGATTCGAGAACCGAGAACAACGGCATTAATTTTTTCTTCAGGAAAGATGGTTTGTACAGGAGCAAAATCTGAGGAAGCAAGCCGGTGTGTAGATAGATTTTCTTTCTCTCATTCAGGCTAAACAGGAAGTCTGTATTTTGTTTTCAGTAATTAATAATGATCTGAACTGTTGTAGAATGGCAGCGCGGAAGTATGCGAGGATAGTTCAAAAGCTTGGTTTCAACGCCAAGTTTACGGAATTCAAAGTGCGTGTTACTTTTTATTTTGCTTGCGACCTTTTCCATGACTTCTTCCTCCTTGAAGGTTTGGCTTGTTCAAGTGTGGTTTTTTCAAGCCCGTGCCTTTTAGGTTCAGAACATGGTTGGTTCTTGCGATGTTCGTTTTCCAATCCAGTTAGAGGGCTTGTGTCTTACGCACACTCAGTTCTCAACTTATGAACCAGAGTTGTTTCCTGGACTTATTTATCGAATGGTAAAGCCGCGTGTGGTCCTCCTAATATTCGTAAGCGGAAAAGTTAGTTTTTTTGTGTTTTGCTTGCCTCTGTTCGCTCATATGGTTTAAGAATTCGGAGGTATTTGACTATTTTTTTCTTCCAGATCTGTTTTTCGCTATTATTTCTTTTCAAATATTACCAGGTTTTAGGTTGTCATTACTGGCGCAAAGTACAAGAAAGATATAGATGATGCGTTTAATCAGATTTATCCAATATTGAAAGGATTTAAGAAATGACCAATTGTGCTTGTGTTTTGTACGTATGCGTGTTCAGTCCATCTCATGAAGTGCTTTCTTTTGGAAATACGTTCCGATTCTTTAATTTTTACATCTTTTGAAGTCTTTTGCTATTAGCTTGTTTGGAGTTGTTGCGATATCTGTACCAGTACAATGTGGATATCATTAGTGCTATCTTTCTGACTTTATCTTCTCAATTATAATTAGTGTCACTTCTTAGAAAACAGATATGGTGTATAAGTCTTATATAGTGAACTATGTACAGAGATCCACTGGGTTTGCGTTATTTGGAGTGTTATATTTATTTAGGCTATTGTTGTGCTCAATTCATGTGTGTTATCGGGTGGTTAAAATTCCTTGTTTACTATTATTAATGATATATTCTTGGTTGACAGTGAAGGTATTTATTCCACTTGTTCACTCGTAGTTTTCCTAACATACCAACTTTATGGTTTCAAACAAGGCTGTTGAGAATTGACTTTACTTGAAACTGATTTTGGGTCAGCGACTGTTCATTCAGCGTTTCAGTGTTCGTTTAAGTAGATCCGTTATTAATTTATAAAGAGAAGGCGTTTTATTGCTCAAATTCAGTGTTAGGTGGCAGTTTGGTCACTCAGAGGAAGTAGTGGAGCGGGCTTGGTGGAATCGGTTGGGCATGCAGCTGGCTCAGCACCTTAGGCCATTTGCGTCCTTTGGTCGCGGTGTATTGTCACTGCGTACGTGGCGAAAGTTTTCGTCGGTGAACCGTTCATCTGTAGCTTCGGAAGACGCTGGGGAGTCTGGAGAAGACGAGTCTCTCCCTTTCATTAATAAGTATGACCCCTTCCTCGTCATACCGCAGGCTTGGGTTTCCAGTCTAGCAACTGCTGAGGTGGATTTTGATTTTGTCAAGCTTATAAATTACTGGACGCTATAATGTCTTTTACAGAAATGACTGGTAAGTATGCTACAAAAGCATTTAGGAAAACAAAGTCGATATCATTAAGCTGCACCCGACGGTTTTTCGCACTCTACCGCGGTTAGATCTTCTTCATAGAAATATTACGTGGCAGCTGATGTATCGGAATCTTGACCTAACGAAAATGCTATCGAAGGCAGAAATGCCTGGTGGAGGCAGGAAACCATGGCCCCAGAAGAAAATGGGGCGTCATCATGCGGGTTCCATAAGAGCGCCTCACTTTTCTCGTGGCGGGTGGGTTTTTCGTTGCTTGACCACTCAGAGATTTTTTTTTTGTATTTTCATAGACGTAATATTGAACTGCTCGTTAAACTGAAGGTTTGCTCATGGTGCACGTGGTCCACGTACTTGGTTTTACATGCTGCCGGATTCTATACGTTTAGAGGGGCTCTGTGTAGCTTTAACTCTGAAGCATGTACAGAATGACCTTGTTATTGTCGATGATTTTGCGAGTTTACCCACTAACGAACCTCAGTATCTTCACGACCTGGCAGACTTGCGAAATTGGGGCTATTCAGTCTTATTTGTCAGTGATTCAGCAGATGTGAGAAATTCTTTAAAATATATTTTTTTTTACTTCTTTCAAGCCTTTAATTAGAACTATGTCAGTTATTTTTATATCTATTTTTAAATTGCCCCTTGAACTTCAGGTGAGCACGAAGTTGGTCGAGGCGTGCAATGAAATTTCGTCGTTCACTATTATGCCAGTGTACGGATTGAACTGTTTTAGTCTGGTGAAGTACGAAACAGTCGTTATTTGTCAGAAAGCCTTAAAAATTTTACAAGAACGAATATTGCTACAAAAGAATCGAGCCGGAACAATGCACAAAAAATACCGATATTTGGACATGAAAAAGATTTTACTTGGTGAAGCTGAAAAAGAAATGGATCCCAAATTTCCACCATTTATCTAACTTTTTAATTGTTTGTGTTGTTATTTCGTTAATTTTTGTTTACGGGTTTCTTATACAATAGATGAGGTATAGTGTATTTTAATTGTCAGAAGTATTTCTGAGCTTGTTGTAGATTTTCAGTTTTGTGCTCTTCAGCTTTTAGTGCATAAAACCGATGTACGTGAGCCTAAATTTCATTTTTTATTTGTCTAAGTAGTTTATGTTGATTTCTTATTTTTGATTTTCCATCTTCTTGCTTCTGCATTTCAAGTCATTGTTCTTTGACTTTGCTTTATTGAACTCGAGTTATAAAGTCTAGATCCTAACTTTCCAAAGAAATGTGCAAATTTAAGAAAAGAAAAACTTCTTCTCTTTCACTTTAGTTTTCGCGGACTATATTTGCTATTTTTTAGGGTAGGCGTTTTTTCCCTATTTTATATTTTATAGTCGCTTTCCTTTTGGATAGATTTACAAGTAAATTTGATTTTTTCTTTATTGTCTATGGAGTAATAAAATCTTTATGGTGTTGGTAATGGCGTTCTACATGGTACTTGAGCGGGCTTTCCAACCTGACTTTTACCAAGTCTTAAAAAAAATTTTATTTTATAAAATGGATTTTAAGTCGCTTTTAGGTAGGTGCGCTAGTTGTTTTCAGTTCGCATTCTCTTCTTTCATGTAGGAGGTTGGAATGTTGAAAGAAATTGCTGTGACGGTTTCTGACGTCAACGCTCTTAAGTCGCTTTTGGGTACTTGGAATACTGAACAACTGCTGGCTGTAGCAAAAGAACTTTTGGATACTTTTATTGCTGCTAATTACACAGGTTATTTCGGTTAGTGGTCTTTTATCTATTCTTGAAGTCATTTTAAAAGTCAGCAGAACATTTGGAGGAAAGATGTGCATAAAAAATTAAGACAGAAGTTTCTAGTAAACTACTTCCAAATAAGTTTGTTTCGTAGTTGTTTTTGTTTAGATACGGGCAATCGGTATAAGTTTTCCGATAAAGTTACTGCAGAACTGGAACAGACTGCTGAATACGACTTGTCACTGGGCTTATATAAACCTTTTAAATTCGCACGGCAAGCTTTATTGCGGATTTTATGGAGTACTGCTCTTCACGTAGATAACCTTTTTTATGATTTAATTTTTAAGGTTTTTATGATGGTATTGTTTAAGAATTTTAACGCATTTTAATCTCAATTTTAGAAGTATATCTAATAAAATTTCAGTTGCAAATACTTCTTATGGATTGCAAAGGTGATTTTGATTGATAATAGCAGAAAAATAGATGATTCTTTTGAAAAAATTTTTTGGAGCAATCGATGCGTTTTTCTATGGCAAAGCGTACTGCTAGAACCAGTTCTTTACCTGAAAAATTTATTTGCCGATTTGGTGAGGGTCTTTTCAAAAAATTTTTTCTTCTATAAATTTCTAAAGGTTTGTTATATAGTACTGAATTCATTTATATGGATTTTCAGCAAATGAACGACAACACACCATCATCAAGTGATAGCTCTACAGCAGAATACTTTTTAGAAAGAATATACAGTCACTTACTTTACTATGAGTATGACCGTGCGAATAGTTGCTTAGAAAAGGCATTGGAAAAGGCTAATATAACGTTGGAGTTGGCCGGAGCCTTCGGGAAACGAACGAAGTTTCAAAGCAGGGATATACCTCAGTTAATTTTAAAGGTATTAAAAACCTTTTAAAATTATTTGCTACTTTATGTTTTACTCGTTTTGGCACTGTAAATATTTTAGGCCACACCAATTGATGAGGAACAAATTGAAGATTTTGATAGCCCAGTATGCTCATTACCCTTAAATGTTTCTGCGAACGATGATACTTTACTGGAAACAGTTAGATTCTCCGAAAATGTGGAAAGAAGAAAGTTAAATAGTCTACAAACAGCCTGTATTTTAGCGACTTGCCAGATCAACTTGAGAACTCAGCACAGAGACGATCTGGTGATAGAAAAGTGTTTGACGTTTGTTGATGAGGTGGCTAATGTATTCCTAAAATTTCTTGAAAGTGTTTTTGCTTTTGCGCGACTTGTTTTAAAGCAGTTTTGTTTTTCTTATAGGTAATTACTCAAAAACCAACTTGGGCAGTATATGTTTGTGCTTTAACACTAAGATGCGAGCTAGAAAAGCACAGAATGAGGCGTGTTGAAAGAGCATGTTCACAGATTGAAGTTATCTCTAAAATTGTTGATGGTGTTGACGATAACGTACTGTTTGGTTACTGTTTCTTTGCCTGCTTGATCATTTTTTCGTTTATTTCAAGATAATCGTGCTGTTTAACAAAATTTTTGATTAGTATATATATATATTTATATTTAAGGCGTCAGAAGAAGAAAAACTTCGCCGGATTTATTTAGTTCTTGGGAGTGGATTACAGCCTTTCTGGCGAATTCATAAATTGCACGGAAAAATTTTACTTTCACTCGGATGCTCAGCTGTGAGAATTTCCCTTATTTTCTTCTTAAAACAGTGAAAAAAATTTCAAAATATTAGAAAATTATCCTGTTCATTATAATCTACATTGAAGTGGAAGATTTTTTGTAAATTATTTTCTGATTTAGGAAGCGCTAAAGGTTTATGAGCGTTTAGAGGATTGGGATAGCGTAGTTGGTTGTTACAAATCTGTGGGGCAGCTAGAGAAGGCAGAACGTATAGTTCGTCAACTGATCGAAAAAGATTCTTCAAATCCAATCAACTATTGTTTACTTGGAGATATAACTCTGAAGAGTGATTATTATGAGACGGCTATTAAAGTATATTTTTTAGTATTTAATAAATTACTTCTTCCTGAAAGTTGATCACCTTTATGACGTAAAAAAAATTGACATTACATTGAGAGTTTTAATAACATAAATGATTTTTTTTATCTAGGTATCGGAGGGAAGGTGTGCGAGGGCGTATAAATCACTAGGTAATTTGATGCTAATTCGGAATCGTTTTGAGGAAGCACTTAAAAACTTCAAAAAAAGTTTGGAACTCCAACAAATTCAGGTATTTTAAGCAAATTAGTTAAAGTAATATTGAAGTGCTTCGAGTTTTGTCACCGACCATGTTACAGTTAGGAGTTTGGTTCAATTTGGGACACTGTGCTTGGAAATTAGAACTCTATCAAGAAGCAGCAAGTGCTTATCACCATTGCGTCCACTTAGAACCGGATCACTTTGAAGCTTGGAATAATCTTGCTGCTGCATACATTCGGCTCAACCAGAAACAGAGGGCTAGAAAGATTTTGCGAGTAAAGTTTTAACTTTTTCTTTTATCTTTCATTTAATCAACTTTTCGGGTAAGACTGCAAAGATATCATTAAAAACTATTTTTGTTTGATTGACTTAAGGAGGCTCTCAAGTTCAACTATGATCATGCAAATATTTGGGAGAATTACCTGCTAGTTTGCGTAGATACTGGCGATTTTCTGGAAGCAATACAGGCGTTCCATAGGTTGCTTGATTTAAGAAAGAGTCAGAAAGATGACGAAGTTATTGAAGTTCTGTGTAAACAGACTATGGAAATGAGCCAGGTTCTGTTTTTCACTTCGCCACTTCTTGTGCACAGATTGGCATTAGACTTTACTGGATTACAAAAATGGAAATGACAGCACACGAACAGTTATTCGGAAGTTTGCGTTTTAGAGCATCATCTCTTGTAATTCGTTTGGTGTTGCATTTCAGGACTTGAAAGATGAGGAAGCCAAAAGAGTGAAATCAGAAATGTGTAAACTTTTAGGAAGAATCACAGCTACTACTACCTGCTCTGGAAAAGTACGTGTATTAATTCGGGCTCATTTTAAGCTTCGACAATTTAGAGGACAGGATTTAACTTTTAGGTTTGGCATTCTTATGCTACTCTAAAAAAACCGTTGGAAGTAGAAAATTTGGATGAATATGAAAGTTACGTGCATTGCTTGGATCGCGCTTTTCGAAGCGAGTTTAATAAGCAGGTTTGAATGCTGCTTTTTCTCTTTCATCATTTTGGAGTTTTTGAGAACAAAATTGCATATGCAGAGCTTATCTGCGTAATTAATTACTAGTTTTTAGTCACAGTATGAAGCCAAGACTTTTAGCCAGGTTGCATTAACTTTTTCACTGTTTGATATCGATTTCTTTCTTTTACTTTTAAGTGCATTTTTCTTTATAATCGTGGTTTGTTTAGGGTTGGGAGAGCGATGTGGAGTCATGTGTTTTTGTTTTGGAAAGTGCTTGCGATTTAGTAGAAGCGAAATTGAATTTGAGCAAAAAGAAAAAAGCAGATATAAATTTGGTTTGTTTCACAATGCTGAAAGCCTGAAGTTTTTATGTATTTATTCCCGTTTGGCGATCCAAAATTTATATGGCGTTGTTATAGGCGAAAAGTAATGGTAGAATGATACTGCGGCCTGTTATAACTGTAGTTGAACGTGAGCATCGGATTAATGGTGAACAAATTCAATCAGAAACAATTTTGCGGGTTCTGGAACGTGCAGTTAAACTGCTATCTTCCATATCGGCTTAGATAATAGCACTGTTTACTTAATTTCGTCTGTTGCTCCTAGAATTTTGCTCTGTTTAGCATTTTAATCTTTTTGAAGAATCTTTTTCTGGTTTAGTATTGATGAGTTTTTACTCTCTTTACCCTTTGTGTTACAAAACAAGGTTTTTCGTTGGGCTTTAGGACAAACGGCCCGTAATGCTTCCAGGAAAGCAGGAATAAGTATTCCTAGTTTACTCGGTTAAAAAGTGTTTTACTGTTTACTTCTTACATCTTACTTTTATATGATGCTGAGGAGTTTTAAAGAAGTGGGCTTTACTTTGTTTTTTTTTTTAATGGGGGGATATTCGTAGGACTTTCTTCAAAGTGGATTTAAGGCTTTATCAAAACTCTGAATGCTTTGGAGTTGAAAGTGGAGGCAGTTCTTTTATAGTTCTGCAAATTATAGTTCTTTTAGCAGTTATCTTTGGTAATATTCCTTGGTTCTTATTGTACTGCTAACTTCTATAGGGATATTGATTTCTATTTTAATAAGGACGTGTAAAGACAGCATTTTGTGATTTTTTTTTCAAAGAGATATGTATTGAGTTTATGAGCTAAATTATATGAAATTTGGGTTATTTTATTTGGTGGTAATAGATGGATTCTTTACTTGGTTGATTTGAAGAAAAAAAAACCGATTTTTCACTTGTTTGACAAAAATTCATGTTTGTATTTTGTCATGTTTTATCAGTTCTTGTTGTCTTTTGTACTAAATTATTGTTGCTATGTTTATTAGTAATTGTGAGAAGTAGCAGTATCTGTGACTGCTGTTTCTTGAATTCGTTGAAGACTTCTAGCTTTTGATCATTTTTTTGAGAATTGGATGCTGTAATGTTTTTTTTTCAATATAACAAATTTTTACAAGAACTTTGGGACATAATTTTGGTTTTTCATCGTCTCAGTTGACTTCGAAAAAAAAAGGATTTTATTTGACGATATCAGCTTCTGTATTAGTCAGTACGAGTTTCCTGTTTCCTCCTATTTGACAGTTTAATTTTGGTTTTTTGATTGTTAGCTGCTCACCAATGAATGTTTAGCTAGAAGGCTTTGGATTTCTGATTTGTTTGAACTTTTGATGTGGAACAAAATCCGGTATCAACATTTTTATGGTCATATGCGCACAGAACCTGTTACCTTTTGAGGATATTCAGCTCCGTCATAAGTTGTTGAAGCTTTAAAATAATTGTCATATTTGTTGTTGAGAAGTAATAACGGTAAGAAATTTTTTTTTTCATGATATACTGATGCGAAACACGGTTGGTATTTCCTTTTTTTTTGTGTGCAGTTTATATTTAGGGAAAATCATCCGGTGTTTTTTATGAAGTAATTATTTTTTTTACTCCTTGTTAAACATCGGTAGGGCCAAAAAGAAAGATTTGCTGTAGTTGTTGTACAGGCACGATTTCTTTTGGTACTTGACTTTTTGGTTGACAATTGTTCTGTTAAAATCGTTTTTGTGGAAACATTAGGAGATTGACATTAATGGATTCTGAATTTTTCGAGTTATAGTTTAAAATAAGCATCGATTAATGGACTGATGAGATGTGGAAGAAGAGAAGGGTTGATATAAGACAAAATTAAGCCACTGATATCTCAGCAAACTTAATTGAACAACTCGGAGGGTTTGTCAATGGAAACGAAAATTACGAATGACGAGTACGAGGTTTTCCTGTTTGAAGGTTTCCGTTTGAACTAGTGGATGTTGTAAGTGGACCTGAACAGTGACTCAGGTTAGTTTGCTTAGTGAAATATATGACACGTTTATTGGTACCCCGTGTTTTTTTAATGAAATATTGGCATTTTTACCTTAAGGCAATGAAAGAGGGAAGCTTCTTTGGCAAATGTATTTCTTGATAGGCATCAAATTGTACAGCACTTATACCGAAAAGGTTTTAGCCCTGTTGTTTTTAATATGTTTCAATAAAATCTTGTTGGTATACTGAAACAGCAAATGATGAACGCGTGGAAGGGGATTGAAATCCTGTTGTCACATCTCTTCCTCTTTTTTTTTTCTTAAATTGAAAAAAGAAAGCAATGAAAACTTTTTAGGTAGTTTGAGAAGGTATTCCTCTTTTGATTTCTGATGGTAAAAATGAGCAAAAGGAAATTTCTCTGTTTAATTTTATTGAGCTTTTGAATTTTCAATTTTTTTTTGCTTTTTTATATTATCTAAGTTTATTGTAGTGTTTTTAGCCGTAAAATTTATTGTTGTACCTTTATTTCACTGCTTGGCATACACAGTGGAATGTATAACTTCTCAACGGCCTGGTATTATAGGGAACTTTTAGGTGGAAAGTTTGCTGTGCAATTAATTTTCAAGAAGGTTGCTGGTAATAAACCGCAAGTACCTTTAATGTGCCGTATTTGCTTAAATTTTGTGCCTTATGCTTCTGAAGAAAGTGATTGAGTTCGTATTATCGTTTGACAGATTTTCTTCAGGTTTGTAGGGATAATATTAATTGAAAAATGCAAATATTGAAAATTAAACGGCGTTTAAAGTGTTTTAAGCAAGGAAGGAAGCAGATTATCTGCTTACATAAGTTCATAAGCTTTTAGAGAAATTGCTCCAGTGAATGGTTGTACTTTAAACAAAGTGTATGAGGATGTAATCAAAAGGCGATCTGTAGACAGCCAGGATAATGTATGACGTAAGTGCAAACATAATTCTTTAAGAGCAATCATAATTCTTCGTTCAGTATATTTTTTAGTCGATAAAAGTACTGTAGAATTTTTCAAAGTTTCCAAAGCAAAGCTGACAAATCTGGGTATATCGTAGCTGTCGAATAAATAAGCTTAGCGGAACCTCACAGGTGACACCATATCATACATTTTTGTCAGATCTACTGATGATGTTCACAATTTGGGATCACACTATTTTTGCGATATTGAATGGAAAGTTCCCGAAATTTCAAGGAAATTGACCGCTTTATTTTTAAAAGTATAAATGTTGTGTTTAGGACTGCCTACAGTACACCTGTGAACTAGTTTTATGCAAAATGTCTGTCATATGTGCAATTTCAAGGCCCTGATGATTGAGGTGCAGCATATTGGTACCAAATACGCTCTGATTCCTAATTTGGGAAATAAAATTGTATTTTGTTTGAGGTTTCTGTCAACTGTTTTTAAGAGCAGAAATGATTGACGGATTGGCTTAAACGATGTTGATTCTTTTCACTGCTGCATTGGTCTACCGTAGAGCAGTAGCATTTCGAAACCCTAAAACCGGCAATTTAAAACTTTCAAAATTGCTATTTTTTTTCCTCTCTCTTTTTCTTCTGCTATTTGGTGAACCATTTTTAGTGGTTATATGATTGCGTGTACTGCTATTGTTTGAAGAACAATTTTCTCCACTATTTAACATAACCCATTATTAGATAGTTAAAATTTTTTAGCTTCAGTTGCAGTGTTTAAATTTTGCTTTAAAAGTCGCTATAAAGATTTTGTCAAAATTCAAGCGCTTGTTTTGTCGTTGTAGATGTATTATAAATGTTTTTTTCACGTTGGATGTTGAAAGAGAATAGGTGGAAAGTTAATGCTATGGAAGAAAAAAGTAAGTGAATAAAAGCGAAAAAAAAAAAAAAAAAACGACTGAAGAATTATTGGTTTACTGAAAAATGTTTGTGGTTTTTTTTCAACCTTAAACCGAAATAAATAAATAAAAAGAAAATTAGTACGTTTAAGGAGAGTAAATTATTGATTTCGGTTTAAGTCAATTTTTTTCCGCTTCTACCCGGAACGCTAAGGCTGCAAAGGAAAGAGTCGGGGGGGAGGAGGAGGGGGGAGGGGAGAAGAAGAAGAGGAGGAGGAAGGGAACAGAATAATGGGGAGGGAGCAACTGTTGCATGGACAAAGCGCTTGCGTACGGAAATTCAAATACGTATATACTTAGTAATTTCTGCATCATTTGTCTCACCAAAGAAAGAAGACGAAGAGGACAAAAAAAATGGGAAGAAAGTGGGAGCAGAAAAAAGGAAAAAAATAACTTGAAATTTTCAATGAGTGTGTGACGACTGGTATTTCTATGCGAATGTTTAGTTCTTCTGCCAGTCTTATATTTGCAAATATACTTGCTGCTACTGCTGCTTCTTCTTCCTCATCTTTGGCTTCTATTGCTTTTGTTATTGTTGGTGGTGGTGGTGGTGGTGCTGCTGCTGGTGCTGTTGCTCATTATTTTATTTTGGACTTTTAAAATTTTACTGAATTTAATGCATGACTTAATTTTTAACAAATTAAGTCTAAGAAAGTAATTAATCAGAAACAAGCTGACAGTGCCTTGTCAATGAGCATGCATTAAACTCGTGCAAAAAAAAAAAAAAAAAGAAGAAAGCTGGTATTTGTAAGCAACTTGGTATTTCTGGTACACTGTCTATAGACCAAAAAGCCTATAGATTTTACTGGACGATAGCAGTAGCCTTCTTCATTTTATTTTATCCTTTTTGTACGTCGATAATAATGGGATAAAAACGAGAGCGGCACTAGGAAATAAGCTGGGGTAAGGGCGAATAAATCTTTTACAAAAATCATTTAAATTTTTTTTTTTTTTTTTTGCCTCTCTAAACTATAGTTCTTTAGTTTTATTCTTGGATTTCATCTTTCACTTTTTTATTCATGTTTTTTTTTCCTTTTCTTGAGCAAAAAGGATAAGGAGAAGGAAAATTTTTGACATATTGTCATTGTTTTGCTTTTCATGTTTTGCACTTACCTACAGAAAAAAAGGGACTCTATTGCAAAGATTGATATAGAAAGGTGACGTAATGACGGCGGTAAAGCTGAAGTGAAGGCTAATTTTTTCTATTTTCTTCATTGCACTTGATTCATTGGTG
>UXUI01008290.1:0-19710 GCA_900576705.1 Enterobius vermicularis
ATTATTTGAGTTTTTTTCGTTGTTTTTTTTTTTTTTTTTTCAACGTTTATACATAAATATTCCCATTGACTGTAAAACAATGGGAAAATTACGCTTTATAATTGTTTTTTTATTTTTGCTTAAAAGGATTGGAGTTTGAAACCGTGTATCAAATATTAGTCTAATTATTACTGAATTTCTGCATCATTTTTCCCCTCCGGTTAGCGTCACTGTTGTGGGGGTATGAATCAGTTGCTTATAGCGTTGCAATTTTGGTTTATGCTACCATTACTGCGTGGTTGTTTGGTCGATTGTTATAGTTCTCCTTGCAAAATTGTTTATCAATCTTTAATTGATTGGCATTTTTGTTTTCACATATTGATATCTGACGTTATGTAAAAGCTTATCACGTTCAGAATTACAATAGGAATATCAGTCATGTAGTTAAAATTGAAATTTCGTTTTCAGCAGTTGCTATTTGAACGCTTGTTCTTCGAAAGTAAAGTACAGTAATAGCTAATATTGCAAGCACAATGAGTGTTTTGAATCATGGTTTTTATAGGTATTGTTCGTCTTTTGGTTGCAAGGGTTGTCAGGGGGCGCGTTGAGGATCGCGTACCACTGAGGTCGCGAAAAGTTCCTCCTCACCTTTGCGAAAACGGAAATGAGTGTCACTTTGGATGGAATACCGGATACGGAACAAGCGCACAATGATGCGCAGTTCAATGCGTTGAATCCAGTGAATGGATTTGTTTCTGGAAATCAAGCAAGAGAAGTTTTTATGAAATCTGGGCTTTCATTACCGGTGCTGGCTCAAGTATGGCAGTTAGCAGACTACAACAAGGTTCCCTTAGTAATTGGTTTTGATTTTGAATTACTTTGGCTTTTGGTGCAGGCAGATCCTTGTTTGGATGAATAATTTGTTTGTCTTGTATTGGAATAAGAAATTCAGTTTACAACTGAAATCTTTACAGGGAATTCTGCTAATATATAGTTCTATGGGTTGATATATAGTTCTATGGGTAAATCATTTATAAGATTATCGCCAGGGATCATCTCGTGCAATATGTTAAGTTAAAATAATTTTTTTCTGTGACCTTATATGTATTTGTTTGTTTTAGGATGGCAAAATGGATCGTTTGGAGTTCTCTATTGCGATGCATTTGATAAGATACGTTTTGAGCGGAAACCAGCTTCCATCAACTCTCCCTGATTCCTTGAAGGTTCTAATATTATGGAATAATTTTTTTCATTTAATAGTTGGTAACAAAATATCGAGAATGACTGGTTATTATAGTTCGGTTCTTGAATTTGTTACCTACCTATTTAAAACGGTTTCTAGTCATATCACTCATATTTATAATTATTTTTGCCATAAAAAATCAGGAATCTGTATATGAGTGATTGACTCATGTGAGATTCTTCGTTACTTTGATTAAAATACAAATTCTTTTGTTTTAAGCATTTCATTTTTAGCCTACGGCTTTGATACTGCGCATGGCAGGCGCTCCATCATCTGTTCATAACGCTGGAATCCGCCCAATCGCGCCTTTAATACCATTAGGTGCTCCAATTATGCCTATGGGCTCATCAAATTTATCAGGTCCACTTGTTAGTGGGATAGTGCCTCCAATCCCAGATACTTATCAGACTTCAAAACCTGCGGATATGTCTTCATCTAAAAAAGTTAAAACGGACTGGGCCATACCTCATTCGGAGAAGCTGAAATACTGCCAGCAATTTAATCAACTTGATAAACAACGGAATGGTGCTTTAAACGGTATTCACGCAAGAAATGTCTTGGCGCAAAGTCAGCTACCAAACGTAACATTAGCTGAAATATGGAACCTTTCTGATGTGAATAAGGACGGTCGTCTTAGTGTAGAAGAGTTTTGTATCGCAATGCACCTCATAGATTCTGTAAAAGTTAGTTTCATTTTCAACTTTGTAAGATTTGTTTAGTCTTTTAAAAAATGAATATTTCCACCTTGTTTAATGAATCGGCAGAAGAAATATACGCTGTAATAATGGGACCAGCTTGTATTTTTTTATTCACTCTCATTATACAAGTGTCTTCATTGCGATTTTAGGCGGGATATACTTTACCAAAAAGCCTGCCGCCGGAACTGATGCCTGCGGTTGTACGCATGAAAAGTGAATCGCCTATATCTGAAGTCGGTGCTTTGCCGGCTCAGAAGATAACAGTTCCTAAGACCTTTGAAGACAAAAGGAAAGATAATTACGATAGGGGACAAGCAGAACTTGATCGGAGACGCCAAATTTTAAAAGAACAAGTTAGTACTTTTTGATAGGAATTCGTTAGTATGAGAGTAATAGCAAAAAAAATTTTTTTTTGTGAAGCCGTCTCATGTTATCTTCCTAATTCGATCAGGATTCCATTTTTTCAGGAGGATAGACGTATTGCTGAATTGGAACGGAAAGAAAGAGAGGAAGCTGAGAAACGAGAGAAAGAACGTCAAGAAGCGGAGCGGAAGAGACGACTTGAAAGAGAAGCTGAACTACAAAGAGAGAGAGAGCGTGAAGCCGCTAGGTTAGCGGAAGAAAGGCGAATTGCTGCAGAAAAGGAAGAAGCTAGAAAAGAAATGGAAAGGCAGAGGAAAGCTGACCTGGATGCTTTGCGAATTCGTGAAGCCACGGTAAATTGATGTTCTAGAGGTTTTTCACAAATTTCCTGTTGATGACGCAGGCTTATTATTTTTGATGGTTCGTTTTAGGCAAAGCGACAAGCCGAAATTGACAATACTGCTGAACGTCAACAGAGGAAAAAAACTTTATCATTCCAGCTACAGGCATTGACAGAGCAATCTGGAGAATTGAATTCTAACATCACATCGGTTGCTCTTACACACATAGACTGAAACTTGTCATATTTTTTGAATGGAAACAAAAGCACTGTATCAAATTTGGGGCAAAACGTCTTATACATACTTTTATCCTAAAAATTTTATGAAACCAGCAGGAATGAGGGTTCATCTATTGTCAAGTCGTTGTATAAGAGTTATTTTTTGCTGGTAATTGGGTTATCACCTTATGGGTTAATCTTAGCTACTCGTTAATTAGGATAAAAAGTTAAGTTTAGGCTCGTGAACGGATTGTTGCCATAACCAGAGAGATTGAACAAATGAAAGAACAGAGAGATAAGAAGGTTGCTCGGATACGGCAACTAGAAACAGGTGTTCGTGAGGCAAGTGAATTAAACTCTCAAATTGAATACTGTAATGACCATTTTTTTGTTTGCTTTTCTATATGGTAAAATTTTAGCTCAGTGTACAGTGCGAACAGTTGGCTCACGAAGGATTGCAGCTAAGAGTAAAGTGTTCCTCAGGGCGTGCTCAGGAACTAGAGAGTATTCGTACGCGTGCCAATGTGCTTCGCGAAGACTTACAGAAAGTTCGCGATGCGCTGTTAGCTGCTGAAGACAGAGCAAAACTTCAGCAGCAGCTAAATTCCAAGGTAATTTTTTGCTGTGCCATTCGATGTAACTTTATCATGATATCAGCGCATTTGCACAACAGTTCATAGTACTTTCAACCCAATTATCCTTTAAAAGTACAGATATCAGCAATAGAAGCAATCCTGATTTTCAGAAAAAACTTGAGATTGAAGAATTTCATAGTTACTTACAACAAGCATCTGGTACGCATGCAAATTTCCGCCAAGAAATTAAAGCTCTACAACAAAAAGCGATTGAGCTCATAAGAAAGCGTGAGCAAGAAGCTAAACAGCCTGTGGCTACAGTTGCGTCTCCTACAGCTACCAAAGCTGCACCTTCTCAAAACACTTCTGTTAATGCTCAAGGTGTGTTTTGTCTTAGTTTCGTTTTCTTTTTGCAAATGAAGTTTATCATTCATAATTTTAGATGTTGCGACAAGTGAAAACAATGCTAACGCAACATCAGAAAGAGATGTTAATACAGGCTTGTCGCTACCTACAGCCGGAACTGGTACTGGGGCTGTAAAATATAGAGCGTTGTATGAGTTTAATGCTCGAACAGGTGAACTGCTATTTCTACCCCTATCTTTAAACTCTCGGACTTTTTACTTTTCACTGCAATATTTTTTAATCACACTATTGAATTTTAGAGGACGAACTAAGCTTTCAACCTGGAGATATTATTCTGGTGTTTGAAGGTTATGCTGCAGAGCCAGGTTGGTTAGCTGGTCAAATGAGAGACAAAGTTGGCTGGTTCCCTTTAGCGTTTGCAGAACCAATTGCCCCCATCACTGCTATATCAGCTCAGGTGTTCTGGATATTTAATATTTTTTCTTCATAAGAACTTATATCTGTCTCAAAAATAAAAACCGCTTTTTCATAGTTTGGCTTGAAGGAACGGGATTTTCACGTTGGCTAGATAAGTAGTGGTGAAGCAGAATTTGAGAAAGCGGTAAATAGAAATGCAACAATTAAAATTTAAAAAAAACTCACTGAGTGTTTGCAGAATATTAAATTTTCAAGATGGTGCTTTGATGGTGGTACGAGTTACGGTAAGACTGATGGGACTAGGTTGCTTAAAGCCCTTATCTAGTGCATCTGCGAGTAACAGTGCTCTGATGAACTGTTATTACGCAATAATATGCTTCACTCCGACTAAATGACTGGCCGATATATGATTAAAAATTTTTTTGCTGTTGAGTAATTCAAAAAAATTTTGAGGGAGAGCTACAGTAGTTACCTCTGCATTCACGGCGTATAGTTTTCTTACTCAACTCTCGACTTGAACACGTAACACTCAGTGCTTACTGCTGACAGCGACCACCACTTTGTTATAATGCTCCCAGCAACGCTCTAATTTGTGGGATTGCTAAAACTGTGTAGTTGCGGTTCGGAAGAACATTTAAGGACACCTTCAGACAGATAAGCAAGCCACACTATTTAGCCGCTCAAAAGTTATGTGAAAAAAATTTTGCTTTTTTTTTTTACATGTGGTAGGGTAGCCGAACGCTTATTTTGACAGCAGCTGCTATTTTTTTGTTTGGAAGAAAAGATGCAGTTTCCAGAATGGCAACTTCTTTTTTGACAGGACTCATGTAACAAGAAAATGGGAAAAATTAAATCTTAATTATCAAAAATGCAAGTGGGGGCTGTGTGGAAAGAACAGCAGTCTGCTTTTTTGGCAGAGCGTTAAAAAATCTCTCATAGAACTCGATTTTGAGTAAACTTAACAAGCGTATAGAAGGTATATTTTTTTAACACAAAAAAATGCTTGAAACAGTGTAATAAAATAATATTTGCTGTCAGCAACCAGTACAGCATGCCAAACACAAATAAAAGTTTACTGAAGAAGCGATGGGATGTAAGTGCAAAAACTATTATATTTTTTATTAAAACCTTTTTAAAATTAAGTAACAGTTGGGGAAATATCTGTTACTGAATTAGCCGGAATGAGACATCTTACAGTATGGTAATTGATGGTAATAAATTAGTCGGATCTGAAGCGATGTCAGTTGCATAGCCCGTCAAAATATGCAAAGAAATGGAAATTTTCTGGGGCTTTACTGCATTAATCTTTTAGTAATTCGTGACTTCGTTAGAATATTGGCCTTCATTTTCAGTGAGTTGTACTTTGGTTATATATAGAAGAATACTTTTTTTTTGGGGGGACCTAATGACGTCTTTTTAGACTTCATGTTTTCAGTTTTTGCTTTCGTCTTTCTTGCTTTTTTTTCCTGCATACCCGTTTTAATACTTTCGTAAATCTGCGGAAGATTACATTCTATATAATGTAAAGTAATTTGAAAATCCACTGTGAATGAACAAAATTATAATCCCCTAAAATGATCACACGAAACAAAAATTACGTTTTTCCTTCATGCCTCATTGCAATCTAACTTTGCCACCAGTTTACTCTTATAAGTACTCTCTTTTAATTCCATAGTCGAGGACCAAGTCTTGCAAGTTAACAGAATTTTAAAAACTTTCAGAAGCCATCTGAAAAGGTGTGCCAATTGGCATGGAGCGATTTATTTATATATATGATTTACATGTAATTTTTGCTTTTATTACCCATTGTCAGTTTTTAAGCCACCACAAAGCGTTTCTTCTGTTCCAACCTCCCCGTCTAACGAGCGTTTACAAAGTATTATTGAAGAACCTTCCGTAACAACAAAAAGTGTTTCTCCAGAAACATTACCAAGCCAAGGTAATGTTTTGAAATTTGTGACAGCGATTTTGGTTCTTTTATGCAGAAAACATGTCTTTTTTGCTTTTTTTTAGTAGTCATAGACATTTTCATTTAGTGACCGAGTCACCCACTACTGCTGATGGTTCACAACCTGTAATTGGTAAGGCAGTGGCGCAGTATCAGTGGAAGGCGAGAAATGATAATGAGCTTAGTTTTTCGAAGAATGATGAAATTGAAATTTTGGAGCAAGTGGAGATGCGCTGGAAGGTCTAAAGAATTTTGTAATAGTTTTTTTCAGTTTTTTTAAAGCTCTTAACAAACTTCGTTTTTAGGGGCGCCTTAGTAATGGTCGAGTTGGGTGGTTTCCGAAGTCTTATGTGAAAATGATAGACAGTGACAATAATGCCACTGAAGTGAAAGGGAACGATTCAAAAACGATAACTAAGGCAAAAAGTGCTTCTGTTGAGTCAAATAAGCCGACAGCTGCAAATGCTAACCCCAATGTCTACGACGCAGTGACAGGTCTAAAGCCTGCTATGTCGAAGGCTCATGTTCTGCTGACAAACATTTTCTTCTTATGTTTATTTAAATTTAAATTCATTTTGGGTAATGTTTTAGTTGAATCCCCATCATCCGGAAGTCGTGGAGAGTGGTGCATTGCATTATATGATTTTCAAGCTTCTGAGCCAACTGATCTCGACTTGAAAGCTGGTGACAAAATATGGGTTACTGAAGCTGTAGATGATTGGTGGAAGGGCACTTGTAATGGTCGTAGTGGAATATTTCCTGCCAATTACGTCCAAAGGTTTCCTGATGCTGATGTTGTTAAAGCTGGTATTAATTTAATTTTCTTGAAATACTTTGCATGTTTTGGTAATAACCGTGAATTTTAAACATCTTTAGTGACTTAATTTGAGGACAAATAGCTTAGATTTACTGATAGTCTTTTTGATAACATTTAAAGTAATTTTTAGAAGAAGGCGATTTTGGAATTGGCAAAGCGGTAGCAGCGTTTCAGGCTACTGCAGGAAACCAACTTAGCCTGCACATTGGTGACATGGTAAAGATCTGCAGTAAATCACCTGCTGGATGGTGGCAAGGCGAAGTATGTCGAGTTCTGTTCAAGAAACCTTAATCAAAGTTCTAGTATATTCCTTTTTTTTTTTTTTTTTCTTGAGATTAGTTAATTAGTTCATAAACTTTTTACAGCCTTTTGCAAGCCTTTTTTGTAGCACATTTTGAAGATTGAAAGCTTTTGTACGCTTTTACTTTTTAAAAATTATTATGTTGATTAAGTAGTTAAAGTAGATGTAAGATGCTCTTACTATGTTTCTTCTGCGAAATTGGCTAGAAATTTTCCTTTTTTGGGATTGTAGACTTATGTTTTAAGAATGCTTTTTGTTGCTGCTTTCTTCACTACCATTTCTTATCTGTACACGAGGGCTAATTA
Source organism: Enterobius vermicularis (assembly GCA_900576705.1). Taxonomy (NCBI): domain Eukaryota; kingdom Metazoa; phylum Nematoda; class Chromadorea; order Rhabditida; family Oxyuridae; genus Enterobius; species Enterobius vermicularis. The sequence goes on from UXUI01008290.1 coordinate 7,572, forward strand.
AACATATATTTAAGTGAATTGTTGTCAGGTATTATGTGAAGTCGTAATTTTTATCTCACAGTTGTTTTTAACAGATGATTACAAACAATGGAACGAAGAAAGTGGGTTGGTTTCCCGGAAACTACGTTGAACTGCAAACAGAAGAAGAAGTACTTTCTGAAGCGCTTTATGATTATACAGCCCAGAGGGATGATGAATTGTCCTTTGTTTGTGGGGATTTGATTGTGGTTACAGACCGAAGTGACTCAGAGTGGTGGAAGGGCCACTTGAAAAAGGCACGAGATGCTGGTGATGCACTTTTCCCAGCAAATTACGTTCGCGTTAGGTAAGGCAGCGTACCTGAAATTGTATGATTCTAATATATTTTTTTTATTCAAACTGCGGCCGCTACATTATGAGGGAGTATTGGTCTTTTAAATTTGCTTTTTATTAAGCAATATTCCGCGTTCGCAATAAGCCTTTTTTTACACTACTTATTTTTATTTTCTGTTTGAATAAATTATCGATTCTTGTTTGCTCTTCTGGTTTTACCAAACGTTTTCTGTGACTTTTTTTTTTGTTCTGTATGCCACCGGTTAATCTTCATTAAAGTTCCCTAGTTTAGACCCTCATGAGTTGTTATGCTGTAGCTTGGGAAAAGTTTGTTTCTCTAATTTTTAATGGCCGAATTTGTAATCATTGTTGGATTTTTCTCTAACTTGTTTTTGCTGACATTTTAGCTGTATAACTGTTTACTTGAGCAATATATTTTTTATTTCTTCAGATATTTGTTTGTCTTGATATTCTTCACTTTGGTGCTTGCAGTTATATGAAAATAGCGGTGCTTTTTGTGTACTTATATTATTATCTTTGGCATGATTATTCGAGCCATGATATTCTTCTGGTGCGTCGCGCAGTTTATTCTATAGTAGCGTACCTGTTATGCATTATAAAAAACATGATTGGCATTTTTCCCCTCTATTCTTTCAGACTTTTTGAAAACATTTACCATTTACTTTGTAAAGTGTGAATGCATTAGCCAATTTGAGTCTCGCAGAGGTTCTTTTTGGATATAGGGTGCTTTTTTACTGTTCAGTTTGGCGAAAGCTGACGTTGTTTTAACAGATCTGCACTTCTGGGAATTTCCAGAACTTATTAATTTATTGAACAATATGCTGTTTAATTTTATTTTCTAGATTTGTTTTTTTATGTATGGTAGTAAAAGTGTTTTGTGTTTAGTGTTGTGGATAGTGCACGCAATGATACAAGGGAGACGGCGGGGCAAGGGACTTCAGAGGCTAGTAAGGCTACATCTACATCTTTCAACGAAGATTATTCAGTTACAAACTCAAAACTCAAGAAACTTACTGAGGTATCTGGTTACCCTTTCCTTTTATTATCTAGAAGAGAAGTCAGATGAGTTCAAAAATTCGCTGTTTAAGGGCTTCATATATGGTCATCTTGCTACCGGTTGTTTGGGGGAGGCTAAATTTTCGAGGTGTCTTAGGTACCGTAACATGAGAAATTGGACAAGTTTTATGTTCCTAATACTTGACTATAATACATCATGGAGAGGTCGTCCAGTTATTGCATTGGACCTGGGGATTTGCATTTTTCCCGCTCGTTTACTTACAGTGACCTTGTCATTGGATTTTTTAACTCTTATATTCACTAACGCTCAAGGTACAGATCCATCGCAACGTTTTTGTAGTTAAAGTTATTTTAATTAGGAGTTGTATACAACGGAAATGCGTTTCCATCATGATCTCAGAATGTGCCAAAAGCTTTTCGTTGTCAATTTGGTCCCAGTTATTGGCAAGGAGGTGAAAAACCAATTGTTTTTGAATCTTGATGAGCTGGTATCTATCTCGGCCGAAATTGCCGAAGCTTTAAAAAAAAAACTACCAGGTTGGCTCAACAGACATATAATCTTTTTTAAAACATTACTGTTATGCTTTGGGCCAAAACTTGTTTGATTGTTCTGAAGTGGTCAGCATTTACTCTATGTTTTTGTCCTTCATATTTTGAGGCTTCAGCAGAGCTCTTCTGGAAAGTTCTGAATACTTGTTTCAAATCTAGCTATTTTGAATCTGAAAAGTGAAATCTCACAATTTGGGGCTTTTGGACCCGTAGTGTTTTGTTTCGGTTGTGGACATTAAGGCTGCTAACATTTTAGAACGGTTTTTCAAGCATCTTTTCAGGGACTGTCTTCATTGAAAAAAAAAATCTTTTTCATGCTTATGTGAAGTTCTGTTCTAATCAGCAACGTGCCTTGGAGTTGTTGAACGACCTTGAACTGAATAATCTTCCCTTCAAAAAAGTAATTTTTTGCATTGTCATTTATGTGTAGTCTTTCAAAGCATTATTGTAAAAACTCTTATCGACATATTTTCGCAACTTTTAGGCCTATAGGAAAATCTGCGAAAATCCAGAAGCAAGAGGGCTCAATCTGAGCTATCTAATTTTGCTGCCTATGGGACGTATTACCAGATACCCACTGATTTTTGAAAAGCTCATCAAGTATACTCCGAAAGAAAGTCCCACACTTAAGGTAATCTTTGAACAACTGACTTGAAACCCAGTAAAACTTTTTTTTTAAATCTCATCCCATAATTAAAGTTTGATGCCGTTTCCTACCTGTCATCTGGTGTCTTGCCTTGGGTAGTAAGCGGTATTTTGAATAAGTTAAACTTTTACAGGATTTGAAGACTGCTTACCAATTACTGAAGGCTCGCTGCGCGGAAGTAAACAATGTAATTACTGAAATGGATAATGCTGCTATGTTACTTTGGGCACAACAGCACATCCAGTGCAGTTCACTTAAACCTGCTCTTGTTTTCCCATCTCGGACTAGGTACTTTCCCTTTATACGTTAGAACAGCTCGGAGATAAACGATTTTTTGAAGTCTGTAAAAGACACTTGTTTATCTTTTTTGATAATTATTAATCTTTCCTCCTCGACATTCTTTTATTTAGGTACGTGGGACCTCGACAACTTCTTCATGCTGGAGTTCTTTTCAAACAGCGAAGTGGACGTGCACTTGTCGCATTTCTTTTCAATGATTTCATAATGCTTACAACACCTGCAGACCCTGTTGAGAAGGTGAATAACATAATCACTAAAAGACATTAGTGAAACTTAAAATCACTTCTGCAGCTGAAGAACTGTTTACAGCTCTTTCAATATTTTGGTACTTAGATAGAGGATCTCAAGGTGACCAAACACTTGGACATACAGTTGAACCTGTACAAAACTCCGTTGCTCCTAAATGGTTTAACGGTCATGTGTAACAAAGAAAGCGACGAAAGCACTTTTTCTCTGAAATCAGGTTCTCTTTCTTAAAAGCTTATCTATTTCTTAAAGTAACTGAATTTCAACCAGTTTTGCAAAGTGCATTTTCTAAAGACATGACCGTTACCGCTTTACGAGCTCTAAATCGAAATGCGAGAGTACTCTGGATATCCCAAATAGAAAAGGCAATGGAGAAATATCACCAAGAATGTAGCAATTTGAAGGTACCTACTGCGTCTATCGCTTTTTTCTTCCATAATACTACTGCTGTTCGGTGGCTACACTTAAAAGATTTGAAAAATTTCAGAGGAAGGTAACCGATGACGTAGCATCTGTAGGCTCTTTACTGGTAGAATTGTCTTGCGTCAAGAACTTTGAAGTAGAGGAGCAACCCAAGGGGGAACGAATTTTGGTTTGTAAAATGGAGCTTGACGGGACAAGGACGGTTTCAGAAGTAAATGTAAAAAGTGAAGAGAAGTATTCAACTCAACTGCCCATCACTTCAACAGATTCAATCTTTACGATTTCGCTTTATATTCCACGTCTTTACTCGCCAGATGTATGTATAGGTATGTTGAAAATCTTCACCTATTGCGTCTGGGACTGTTTCAAACAGTCTTCTTCATGGGCCAAAAAGCAGCCAAACAGCTACTTTAGTAAAACAAACTGTTTGATTGTAGGTGTTGGAAACGTGTCTGTTAAAGAGCTCTTGTCACAAGCTGCCTCGCATAGAGGTCCAATGTCACAGACGGTTAATCTGACTGGTGGCGAAATGTCTTCTGCTCATCCTCTAGTTGTACTCAAATTTGTTGTACAGATGTTTATTGAATAGTTTCTCAGTGTTGTGAACGCGGCTCTTGCCGTTATTTTGCTTATTTCTCAATCCATTGTTTATTCTAGTCTCCCAGACACCCATGTCGTTTCCCTTCTCACTCATTTTCTTTTACTCTTAACTAAAATGTTCATGCTTTTTCCCATCTCTAAAACTGAAAAATTTTTGCTCCTCAGTAGCAATGTCAGTGGCAATAAAATGTAAAAAACTCCGTCCTAAATAGTTTCTCCGAAATTTCCGTAGTACGGTTTATTACTCATTAACTTAATGATTATATTACTCTTAGTATTCTATCAAAGTAAATGAAACTGTGTTAGTAAATACAAAAATGTTTCTTGAAACCCAAACAGAGGGAAAAATTTAATGAAGGAACTTACTCCGCTCAGAATGCTTTTAAAAAAACCATGCACAAAAAAGAAATCTTGAAAAGCAGCCAACTAAATTAAATAGTTATAAGAAACACCCAGAAAGATTGTTAATTACATTTTTTGGTGCTTTACTTGTGAATCAAAACTATTCCATGTGAATAATAAAGTGACCTGGTTTTAAAGAAACCGGCCATTTACTGGACTACGGACTGAAACAACATGACGAATTTAATGTAAGAGTCAATTACTCACCTCACCATCACCAAAAAATAAGAAAAAAAAGTGGTCAGTTGGTAAATGGTACAAAACCTGGAGTAATTGAAGGTTCAGTCTTTCAAAATAATAGCAATTAGTCAGGCCGATCCAGAAAGACCAACTATCCTATCTATTTCATGCGAAAGTTTTGTCAAGTCTGATGGTAAGAATGGCTTCAGTGAGTTCAACGAAAAATTGTTCAGTACAGAATGTAATTCTTCGGGTGTCGTAGCAACAATGCAACCACAACTTGAAAGTCGATCTGCCAATTCTCGTTGGTGATCATCCATCAGATTACAGTTAATTACACCGACAAATGGCTTTGAGAGACGCAGTGCTTCCAAACAAGTACCAGCACCTAAAAAACTACGCAATGTTAATATGCTTCAGGAACAAACTTTTATAACTTCCTGGAAACGAAGGATTAAGCAGCACTGCACTGACCAATCGTAATTAGCACTGTGCTTCGGCTCACTGAAGTGGGTACTTCGTTCAGACCTTGCAAACAAGAACTGAGATAGTGATAATGACAAAAAACAACGCCTAGGATCACCATAAAACATGCGGCAGTGCAAGCACTGCATCAAAAATAAAAGTGGAAAAAACTCATTTGGAGAAAAGGCTGATAACTGGAGAAGATATCTTTTAATTTCCACACTCTAAATCCAGATTCGACTTTTTTCATTCAGAGAACTAATTGGCAGAAGTAAGATACTGGTTTTGCCTCGACATAAACGTATATAACCTAACTCTAACGGCTAATTAGACCATGAGAAAATTAGACAAACAGAAAGCAGCATTTCAAAAAAGAATTGAGAACTACACTACCACTTTCGAAAAAATAGTGTGAACAACAATAAACACAGGTTTTTCAAGATAAAACATTGTCCCTACAGGAAGATGTTATAAATGAAGAAAAGCTTAGTGAAAGCTTACTGTTTACCGTTCAAAGTAAAGAATATAAGTAAACAACGACACCGTAAAGTAACAGAGGGAAAAATGGTAACCTGTGATAATTCTGTAAATTCAAAATATACTAAAAATAGAAATGAAGAAAAATTTATAAGTAAAAAGGACCAACCAGCATGCCCAATAATCAACTGTGAATTTTCCATATCACTCTGAATTTGGTTTTTGTACTTATACAGAATGACGTTTAAGCCGTTTAATTCTTTTGAACTGCCATCTTTTTTTTGAAAACCAGGAGGAAGATAGGAACCTCGGCCACACTGTGCCACGACTTCTGTTATACCTAGGTTTTTCAAGGCCCTACAGGACTCTTCAGAGAGTACTGCTTGCACAAGCTCATCAAACTGTGTTGTGCCAACAGTAACAAAGCAGCGCATCCTCTGGTTCGCTACCCAAATTATCCTAAAATGGGAATCACAAGTTTCTTAAAAATTCACCGTCTTATTCTATGTGTTGTACGACAGCCCTGAAGAATATGTGACAAAAATTTGTGGATTCCGTTGTCATACGAAAAAAGTTTTGACTAGACTGGATAAAACTTCACCTTCCGCGACTTACATTCTTTCAGACAGTTCAGTATAATGCACCTACTGTACAAAACCCCTTTTTCCACTTAATCCTCTCTTATATATACATGCCCTCACCATTAACTTCTAAGATGCGTGATGAGTGTTGAGGTGACATCAACAGATTGGAACCAAAAATTCTAGCACCATCACTGTCTTCAAAACCGATAATGACACCAAACATTTTTGACAATACCGTGTCCTGTACGCAGTATTTAAATCAGTACAATACCATCTTACTAAAATGCAGCCCATTCATTACGCTGTTCGAGAAATATGAAGTTAACAGATAAACGGAAGCCATCATTTCACTAGAAAAACCCTTCCTCCAATACTAACAGTTTTGTTCGCAAAACGAAGAAGACAACCAGTTGTTCCCGCTTATTAAATCATCATGGCATAAAACAAATCCTAAATTGAGCAATACTAAAGAAGCAAAAGGTTTACAATGAAGCTAAATGACTAACGGTCAAAAAAATTGTCAACACCTTGAAGTAAGATATGTAGCACAAATTAGGAGAAAAAAAAATAAGTAAGCGTTTACCCCACTAATTTTTCAGTTGTTTCACACCTTCAGATCCGGTATCGTAAGAAAACGCAAATTGATACATGTAAAACAAATATAAAAAAAAATTTATACATATAACATACTTATATCTACACACATAAATTTTTTTTTAGTTATGTATTATACGTCTTATCCCTCAAAATATTTTTGCGTCATTTAGTGTCAGTTAATTTTTAGCTGTAAAATATATGAAATAATTCTTGAAAAGATAGTTTATTTCTTTACACTGTTTATTCAACAATGTTCATCGTTAGCAGTTGCAGGACTAACCTATTACTTAGTGCTGCCGTCAGTTGGCCGGGACTGCGTTACCTGACTTTTTTTTTTTATTTGTTACTTTTGAAATAATTTTTGCTTGTGGTTTTTTCAAAAATCGTTAATACTAAAACTGGAAAAGAGTGGAATTGTCAGGACATGTTAGGTGAGTTTCTGTGTTTCAACGCCTAGAAGTGATAAAACCTATAACAGTATTGCGGTATGTTTTTTTCTTTTCGTTCTATGATTCCCAGATTTTGATGACGAAATTGAAGCTAAAAAATTTTTTCAATGGCTTTCTTTGTGTGGTTACTTTAGATTTCTTGCTTTGCTAGCTGTTCCTCTGGCAGTTGTTCAAATAGAATAGTAGTTTGCTAGACAACACCGCTTTTTTAAGGTTACAATCGTCTGAACTGCTTTTGGCTTTTTTCTTTTAAATTTTCACGTTTTCTCTTTTAGTATTCTTTTCGCATGAACTTTACGTGAAAGTGATTTTTCAATCTACTGTAGATGCTAAGGGCAACTTTAAGTTGCGTTTTGTTTGATACGCTGTCACTTCCTTTCTCTGCTGGTGCAGTAACAAAGTCCACACGGGTTTAAACATTAGCAAGCATTTGCGACATTTAAGGCGAAATATATGCTCAGGTAGGGCGCGATATTGCTGACGATTTTGATTCGTAAAGCTTTTACTTCAAATTTTATTTAGAATTCAGTGCTTCTTAAATTATGTCGGGTTAGCTTACAAATTCTTTTCCTTTTTCTTACACCTAATGAAATCCCAAAGGTTTCCGGCAGTTACTTTCAGAAAGGATTGAGGTCAATTTTTTGCCATCTACACAGTGGGCTGAAAAAGCCATTTTGTATCCCCTTCATCGAATGCAGGAAGTATTACTTAGTTGTTCAATGGAAAAAAGGCTGATCTTATCACTTATCTTATCACTTATCACATTGACTACAGTGCTTTTTTGACCTTTTTCTCCTTGAATAACAATCGGCAGGCATTTCTTTTTCAATTTTTTTTGTTTTGTAAAAAGAATTGGAGGTAAGGAATAGAGTTTATGCAGAGAGCAGAAGTTTTTTAAAGTAAGAAGAAGTTGCAGATACACAACATTTTGATAAAATAAAGCCTGGGGTTGGAGCTGTTCCAAGTCCTGTGACTGAAAAGTTAGTGACAGTCATGTCTTTCAGGTCGTTACGGAGCTAATCATCCAAATAAGATTTTATAGATATTTTGATCTTTGAAAGTGGGCCTCATTTTACAGCTTATGCCCGTTGCAGGTTATACAAGCTATCAGTTACTATGGGTCCTGCAATAACCCACGATTTGTTTTAACTTTTATCATTAGGAATGACATCATAACTCTGTAGTTTCAATTCGAACAGGTACTCCCAAAAAAACATTCTTTCAGCCCTTATTTTCTTAATACTTAGTATGCACTTCTGTATTATCGGAATTTGAAGGATTTTTTATAGTGATCTTCAACTTCCTCGTCTGTTATTTTCAGCAAGCTCTTTGATTGAATTTTTTTCAGTCGTACTTTGTTGTGCGCAGGTTGCTTATTCAGTTCAATGCTTAACACTCATTTTTGTGTTGTAAGTAGAACAGTAAAGCTGTGTTGCTGGAGTAGTGCTCCTTCTTTTCACATTTTTCACTTCACACATTATTTGTTGAAAGACATCTGCGTGTGGGGAGGTCGTAAGAAGTTTTTTTATAAATAAGCGAAGAAGAGTTTTAGTCATTGTAATAGGGCTTTGAAACAGTCGGACGAATTATATAACGTTTTTTGATAATGTTTGAATTACGTTGTCCAGCTTTTCGCTCTGTCACTGCGTGGTATATTAATTGTTTGATATGCAGCTTCGAAAAGGTTTTTAACAGTATTGCTTTCAGGGGTTTTGTTCCCGAGAGGCTTTTGAATAAAGTCTTTGGTTTTAATAGTGGGTAAAGCATGGAAGAGTATAATCGCGAGCCTTGGTAACTATTTACTTCGCAAAATGTAGTGATGCTTGGCGAAGGAGTTTTAAATTTTTTTTATTTTGCAGCCCTTACCGAATCTTCGATGATATTGGCAGCGCTTACGCAATGGGTCTTGCTGGGGGGTCAGTATTCCATGCATGGAACGGATTTAGAAATGCAGCTGCGAGACAAAAGCTGAAAGGACTGTTACGAGAGGTCATAGATTTCTTGCTTTTAGTTTATGAAATTTTCTTATTGAAATACTGATGTCCTTTGGTTCAGTTTTTTTAACTTTACTGCGGACATTCTAACTTAAAACTTTTCGGGAGTTATTTTTTTTTTTGACAGTTCAGGTTCGGATGCGCGGGCCATTAACAGGTGTTCAGTTTGCTGCGTGGGGTGGGATGTTTAGTACCATCGATTGTGGTCTAGTAGCAATAAGAAGGAAGGTTTGTCATTACCATTAACAAATTACAGCTTCCTTGCGCAGTCATGTTTAATTGCAGTTGTATGATGTTTTTTGACGCACTAACTTTTACGGAAAAAGCTTTCACTTTATTTTCCAGTTTATCCAGAAGTTAGTTTTTTGCTATATGATAATTAAGTCCGTAATTTGCATGATTCTTTTGACAGTTTCAATTTTTTCAGGAAGACCCACTGAATTCAATAGTGTCTGGCGGTCTCACTGGTGCCTTGCTCGCTATCCGTTCCGGCCCAAAAGTATGTTATGTTTGAAGATTACATTGAAAAGTTACTGTTTTTTATAATTTTGCATGGATTTTTATTTCATTATTGTGAACTGTTTAGGTTATGATGGGTTCTGCAATGCTGGGAGCAGTTATTTTAGCAATGATTGAAGGTGTTGGGTTACTGACTTCAAGATGGATGAGTGCAATGGTAGACCCTACTGCCCAGGTTCAAGAACTTGAAGACCCAGCTAATTTGCCGGCAAAACAGAAGCAGAAAACCAGCACTATTACTGGTGGTGTAGAGCCTTCTGCAAATGTAGCGCCATTTGGAATCCCTGCTATGCATATGTGAAGAAACAAGTGCTGTCTAGTTATGGGTAGATTTTTTTGAACTCGTATGTTGAAAACTTCTTTCTTTTTTCCGATTAGGTTTGTTGCGGCTGTGGTGATATCTTAATGCTTTTATGACTACTGTTCATTGTTTACCCCCTATTGTTCATAGGTCTCCCGAACTTTAGGTTTATAGTTTTGGTTGAATTAGTGATGGGGGACCTTTTAAAGCTTATCGCGCTATAGCTTCCGGTGTTCTAGAAATTGTTTAGCTGATGCTGGTGCACACCCAGATGAACTGATGTTTTGCGCCCATGTTCTCGAAATTCGTATTTCTTTCTAATGCGACGTCTAGCTCATAAATAATGCTTGAGTCCCTCAGAGCCTTTGGTCTGTTGCGTTTTCTCTTCTTGGTTTGATCTCGCATCCTGACAGATTAATAATAAATCCAATTGTGTGGTCTGAAGTTGTACTGTTTACTCCTAACTATTTATTTCTTCTTATCAGCGACTCGCAGATGGACGTTAGTGCTTTCCACCAAAAATGGCGGGAATTCCCGAAGAAAGGCAAAGTTGTCATGGTCTATGATGTCTTTCGAAGCATTTTGCGTACTGTTGTAACAATTTATGCAACACGACTAACTACATTCATCAGTGCCAGTAAGTTGCCACAGAGAATACTTCCTAACTAAAGGTTTGCCACGAACGATACTACAATGTGAATACTTAGAAGAACTGGTTGCTGATTCATAGAGATTTCAAGGGATCTAGACGGCTTGAAACTTAGGCAAGAGGTTGTCGGTAAATTGCTGTTGAGAGGACTTATAAACCGAGCGAGGAGTGAAGCGTGGCATGCGGATATTTACAACAGCAGCGACGGATTTACAACAAATTTAGTGTCATAGTAAACAGAACAACTGTAATGGAGGGGAGGAGGGGGGAGTATTACTGTTTGTCCGGAAAATGGTTCCAGTCGGCAGCTAACAAAATAGTTTTCAGAGAGGAGAAGACAAGGGACCCTATTTAGATATGTTCAGACTTGAAATTTAAAGCTTCCTGTTCAAATAACTTTCATAATTTATGCAAAGTTTCGAAAGCAAAGCAACCGTCCTAAAGCACCCAATGGAAAGTTAACAGAAGACTTCAATGTATAAATCCACCACTCCTGATTTACTCCGGCACGCAATGACTTACATTTATGGCTTACAAACTCTTCAAGTCTACATTCATAAGTTGAAGGAGACGAGACATCACGGTTGTCGACATGCCAGTTCGCTCCCATAAGCGGTTGATTTTTGCCTTTGGATCACGGAGACGAAGTGAAGCATGAATAAGAACTAACAAAGTTGGCATCAAAATAATGAACAACACGACACAAACAGATGTCAAAACATAAATAAAGTAATACAAAGCAACCAAAATCGAAATAAGCGTCAAGAGAGGATGGTCGCTCCGAATCTAAAAATGACAAAACATGAAAAAACGAAAGAATCTTTTTCACTACGATAGGGCTAAGCTGTTGAAATTTGCGAATGAGGATGACTTTTGAAGTAGAAAAATAATCCCAATAAATCGATTTGATTAGAATACTGAAAAAAGTTCTCAGAAGGGGATCAATACTTCTTTATTCTCCTTTACTAAAGAATATATAAAAAAATATCAGAATAAAAGTAAATAAATTAGAGCAAAAGAATCTGATTCTCACTGCCAACCAACTATAAATACATCAAGAAACCCTTGGAATGAAACAATTAAAATGAACTTCAATTTGACCATTACTGCAAAAAAGGTAGCTGTTCACTACAGTTAACTCGCGAGAGCCAGAAGCTAACTCTAATGACAGGGAAAAACTTGGTTTACCTGTTCAAGGGATGGATTCTTTGAAATTGAGAGGAACAAGGCTGCTATGAGAGTAACCAATGCACTTAACCCAAATAGAACATGAGGGGCTTGAACTGCGCATGATACCAGGATAACGGCTATCATTATCACGAAATAATTTGTTTGAAAGTACAACAAATTGGTTAGAATCCGATTATTCCATTTCGGAAAATTGGTAAACGTTGGTAACTAAAAAAAG
>UXUI01008294.1:795-29099 GCA_900576705.1 Enterobius vermicularis
TATTTTTTTACAATAAGTTCAGCATCACTTGATTTTTTGTTGAAGACCGGCCAATTAGCGGATGCATGAAACGAGGAGCTGTGTGATCCAACATTCAATTGAGAGTACGATGTTTTTAACGAATTTGAGCTCTTGTAGAAGCAGAAAATATTTTGGATACACCACCTGTACACCACCATGGGAGAGAGAATTATGTGTTGATAGAGGAGCTGGAAACGGTACCTGTTTCATTTTTTCGTGCATACCAGGTCTGGACTTAAAATGTTTTTCATGCCCGCAATTGATTTGAATACGCGATAAAAAGAGGACTATATTTTAGCTGTCTGTTGTTGAAGTTTTTGCGTTAAACTCAGGCTTGACTGTTCAAGTTGCTGTAAGTTCCACTATGTCCCGCTCTGTTTGGTAGAGCATAAAGTAAGAAAAGCAGTTCCGAATTAATTTTGCTTTAATATGATGAGTACAGGAAACAAGAATTCATCATCATCAAGATTAAAAGTTTCATTCAACACAAAATCCACGCACAAAATTTGAAGCTGCTGAGGACTTATCTTCCTGGTTACTTTTTTCATTTACTTTTTTGCTCTTAATTGGATCTCAAATTATTCTGCTTTTTCAACTCTTCTGGCGGCAGCTGTTGGAGAAGTTGGTAGTGTCAATAACAGCAGACACTAATTAGTGATCAGTAGAGTAAAAAACACAAAAGTAGTTTTAAAATTATGGAGATCAAAATGAACAAAACACATTTGTGTAAGACTGATAAAACAGCCAAACGCTGTGCTGTGGCTCTCGATTATAGGTGTTGATGTTATCACTATTATTTCGCTGGTATGGCTGGAACGCGGTCAAGATTTTATATTAGTGAAGGTTTTTACAATCTTTGGTTTTGGGTTATGGTTGCTGCTTACTTCACATTCAACGCAGAAGCTGACGCGAATAATAAAAATGACGTCGCAGGGACGAAAATACTGAGCAGAGAATTTCAGTAACTTGGTGGCAAAGCAGGTTTAAAGTAAAATACAACCTGTCTACTTCAAATTGTATTTGAAGTCTAAGTTTTGCTTCCTTTGTGTCACAAAACCAAAGTATGTGAGAAGAATTTCTTGACAGGTAAAACAACGTTTTTTTCAAATTAAAGGAGGAAATATTGCACAAACGTAAGGAACAAAATACTGTTAAAGAACAAGAAATTTAACTTTTTTGTTTTGATACTTTTAGATAAATGAGTGAGTAAAAGTTTAAATTATTTCAAAGAATCTCGAAGTTTATGGACGAGAGAGTGATGTCTGTTATCACTGAGTTCAATATCAGAGCGGGAGTTATACAGAGGAAAAAAATAGTTATTTAGTTTAAAAAAAAGTACGCTTTAGCTAAATAAGGTAAGAGTAAATTTGAATGACTTTTCAGATTTGGCTGGAGAATAACAAAGACATACTGCTTTAGCTAATAACACAATCTCTGCTTGCAAAGGAACAGTAAATAGCTGACAGTTTGTAGTGTATAGCTGTTTTCTAATGTCCTTCTTTCAAACTGTAGAAACAACATTTGGGAAATTAAGCTCTGAACGGTTATAACTCGTAATGTTTTCAAAAGGTTGTAACATATTCTGGTTTTTTTTTTAAAGTTTTGAAATTTAACATTTGGTACTGCAAAAGCTTTTTATTTTTTAGAACGTTAAGTCGTGTTATTTACATTTTCACAGTACGCCTACTATGAAACGAAAGTTACAAGCTTATATGGCTAAAGCTACTGTGCGTATGTATTTGTTTGACTGTTTCTTACCAGCATACCTTTTTTTAAGTTCGCAAGCACTTGCCTACCTTCAGCTTTCTAAAATTACACGTTAGTCGTTCTTCTGTCATTATTTATCGTTTTTTTATAATCGGCTTAAAATAGTGTATCTTACTCTCGGAATTAACCATGTAAACTGTCATAAGCTTTTTCACCGATAAAGGTTATTTTGTTGCTTTTCTCTACTTAATATCGTAAACAAATTTAAAATCTTGTGATCTTTGTTTTTACACTAACTTTAGGTCTCTTGACGCTATTACAGGAAGCTTTTTGTAGAATTCTTATGCTAATTCTTGGGTAAAATAAAAATACCTTGATGACGTTGCTGCCACCAAAAAGGTATACTGTTATCTAACAAATAAAAAAAACCTATCAAAACGGGAATGTCTTTATTGCTTTTATTACCAAGTAATAAAGGTTCTTGTTGTTACTTTATTCACATATCAACAATGTAACTGCTTCTTTTCGATAACGCTGAACACGCTTTTTTATTTGTTTTTTATTTTTATTAATGCTTTTTTAATTTTAACAAAAGTCTTCGTATGTTTTTTGTCATACTAGATGTGACATTTGTCTTTTTGGTTTTTATTAACTTTTTCATGACATTTAAAACAGCAATATTATTCTGATTTTCAAAATATTTAGCTGTATACTTAAATGAAAGCATAAATATTAGACTGGAGATTTAAGCTGAAAAGTTCCCGTTTTTTGAAATTTCTAACTGTTACAGCAGTTAATCCTACTGTTTATTTGGTCAGTGGCATTCAAAAAGTTTATTATATTCTTATGAGTAACTTTTGATTTGACAAACGTTTGTTTTGTGAAAGGCTGTATTTATTTTTCTTTTCGGAGTTTTTATCTCGAGATTACTTATTCTATTTTCATTCTCACTGATTACTGTAGAATAACAGAGAATTGTCAAAGTTTAGTGATGGAAGAAGTAATAAAGTGTGTTGTGGTTGGCGATGCGAGGATTGGTAAAACTGATCTGCTGAAGAAATTTTCGAAAGGACGTTACATACCTGCAGATTATGAATCTCAGCATATTACGTCATTTGAAAATTGCAATGTATGATTATTTCACTGTTTCTGTACTAAAATGTGTGGACGAACTATACTGTTGAAGCATGAAAAAACGCATTTAAACATATTGTAATAGAAAAATGGCATTTTTAGGTGGAGGGCGTGACAGTCGATGGAGAGCCTTACTGTTTAAAGTTATTTGATACTGGTTCTCTTGATGATTCCTTAGCTTCAAGACAGCATCTTTATCCTAATACCGACATTTTCCTTGTGTGTTTCTCAGTTGTATTACCAGAATCGTTTGAAAATGTAAAGACAAAGGTACAGTTTACTGTCGCCACGCAAAGAATATAGTTTGCAAAGTGAATAACATTTACAATTGCAGCGCTGACTCAGCTCTAATTTTTTAAAGAGCATTTCACTGAACAAAATGATGAGGAAAGAGTTTGGCACTATGTTCTGACTTGGCGCTTACGAACTGTTTTTGCGCGACGGTACTTTAAGGAATACTTATTTTCCAGTGGATACCAGAAATAAAACTTCAATGTCCGAAACCAAAGTTTGTTATCATCGGTCTTCAGGCAGATTTGCGGCACACATTGAAAAACACATTCGCAGGAGATAAAAATGAACCAATTGCTACTGATGAAGGCCAAAAGTTAGCCAAAGAGCTCGGTGCTATTAAATATGTTGAATGCTCCACCCAAGCTAAAGTAATGTTTTGAGCTCAAGTCTTTGTCTCCAGTAAAAGTGCGTTTAAAACGCTAAGAAATAATAGTCGTAGAATCGACCCTAATATGAAAAAATTTTAACACTTATTAGTGTAACTGGGAATTTTGAAATGCCAAATTAAAGAAAACATAAACACTATTATGTTTTACAGTTATGAAATAGGCTTTTAAAGAAAAAACATTAAAATAATTTCTTATACGAAAGTTTCCATCAATTTTTAGTATATTTTTATAATGTTCTAAAAGTCAGTTTGATTACGATTTAGTTGAGTGATGCTGTTCAAACTTATCTGACGTGAAGTTTAAAATCTTTACAGGTGTGGCTGATTTTCATTTATCAATAGCTTAAACAAAAAAGTGTTTTGTTTACAGCGCGAAGTCAAAAAAGTATTCGATGAAACAGTATTAGCACTGATGAAGGCTGATCAAAACCATGCAAACAGGGAGAGGAAAGCTTGTTATTTGTTATAAAAATTCAAGAAGACTGATTTTTCTATATCGTCAGTATCGTCATCACCGCTACTGCTGTCGCTGACCATCACCTTCCGAAAAATGTCATAATTTCTAGCCATTAATTTTTATAGATTTATTATTGTTAATATTGCCATTATTGTTCCTTTTGTGATCACTATTATCATTAATATTATTATTATTATTATTATTATTATTATTATTATTTTTCATTATTATTATTATTATTATTATTATTATTATTATTATATCAATGATATTATAATAACAGTAATACCAATAACTAATACTGTTTATTATTATTATTATAAACACTATTCTTCTTCTTACTGTTACTATTACTATCATTATTATTATTATTATTATTATCTTTATTATCACTATTATTAATATTGTTATTACTGTTATAATTACTGTTATTGTTATTATTATTATCATTACCACTATTATTATTATTATCACTATTATTCCTAAAAAAAGGAGAGGATGAAGACGAAGAATAAAAAGAGAACGAAAAAGAAGACGAGGGAGAGGAAGTGGCGGAGGAAGAGGAAGATGAAGATGAAGAATAAAAGGTAGGATACTGTTCAGAGAGATGTGAGTAAATATAATTCACTTGAAAAACAATTCTATCTCTGCTCTTCAATCACATCTGTTCAAATTACGCTGATTTTTAGTTTGGTCCGCAAATTGATTATGTTTTTAACAACTGTGTGGTGAAAAAAGTTTGTACACCTATCAGTTTTTCTTCTAATATTTTTTAATTAATGGGTACAGCTGATTAATTATTGTAGGTTTGTGTAGTGCTTAGACATAACATTGACTGTCGCATCAAAAGTGCCTGGCTTCTTGTTGTTTTTTCTATTTGAATTCATTATAGGTGTCATTCAGTTGAATTATTACCGCTTTTCCTGCAGATTTTGGTATTTATTAACGACGATTTTACAATTAGTAAAGTTTTTTAACCACAAAAAAAAATTTATTTCTGCACTTAATTAACATGTATCCATGTATGATGTTAACTTCTCTGCCTTATATTTAAAACATTAAATTTGTACTGTCATTCCTAATTCCTTACTGGTTATCAGATTTGATCATTAATTATCACTTCTAACGCTAGTGGTGTACACATAATTCATAACAAATTTTGCACTTAAATTGCTATCGTACTTAAATTTTTATTTTATTTTATCATTAAAATAGTCACGAATTATTGATCACTTTGATTATTTTTTAAGCAAAAATAAAACCCCAAGTACTACTGAAGTTTTAATGTCAAGAAACTGCAGGTACCAGTCAACTTTTAAAAAAATTTAAACGTTTGTAGCAAGTTGGCGGCGCTCTGCAGCCTTTATGATTACCAGGTTACAGCTCTCACTAATTAAAAGTATCTGTTGTTAAGAGATTCTTTTGAAGTTTCGTTTAAAATTATAACTGGGCGAAATCATTATGCCACTGGTACTTTTTTTTCCGAAATACCTTTGATACTACAAGAAGAACTACTACTCAGACATTCTGCTTATGCCCTCTGTGTTTTTCTGCAGCTGCAACAAAACGATATTAAGTCTGAAAATTTTAAAAATTTTGAATTTGGCTAGTTTTTTACTTTTCAGTATAAAAACTTATTTCCTTTTTGACGGTACTATTGCAACATCTTTTTTCATATAACGTTTTTAGTTTGAAATGCAAAAATCCTGACAGCAAAACTTGATGTTTCGGCTGTCTTTAGACTCTTTTAATTGTTTAGTTTTCCTAAGTTTTAAAGCAAACCTTAAAAGCAACAACCGGTGTCTAAATTACAATGCATTAATTTAAAGTACAAGTAATTCATTTTGGAAATAATTAAAAAAGAACTATAGAGCCAAAAACAAAAGTTTTAAAATAAACCATAACAATCCTGCAATTTTTTTGTTTCAAAAAAATGACGCTTAAATTCAACGATAGTATATTCTTCAATATTCTATTTGAGATGATAAATTTAACCTTTGACACTTTCAAATGACAAGTTTTCATATACTGAAGAAGTATGATAATTGTAACCGACACGCTGACAATGTTTTCCATAGCTCAAAAATCCAGGTCCACTAAGATTGACTCTAAAATTCCGTACAATTAAATCCAGTACACAGCATTCTAGAATAACATGGCACAGTCTTGTCAAGGTATAGTTGTCTCTGTTTGAATTTGTAAATATCGCATCTTACGGTTTATTCTTTCTCCGCAGCCACCATCAAAGTGTCTATTACATTATTCCTTTAACTATGTCAAGATATTATGGCTAGACATTAATAACACTTTTTTGTGGGAATAGTTTGGTGTCAACGCAAAATCTATTTGGATAAGGTCAAACCTACGCTGATATTGCGCCCAAAATTTTGTGTTCAAAGGAGTGGAAAAAGAATTCAGTTGCTGTACAGTATTAACACTTTCAGGCAACTAATGTTAAAAAGTTTGTCACTCCTCAGACTTGTTGTTATATATTATTGAAACATATATTATTGAGCAGTTATTGAAACAATTACTGGTGACTTTTTTGCTAATATTTCACCGCTACAGCCTAAAAATTCGCCACTGATTTTTAGAATTAATGTTGCTGAAACAAATATTGGTGAGGTTTTTCTCTTTGTAATAGTGGTCTGAACAAGTAGAACTTATAGGGGAAAAAATATGCATGTTATCTCTACAAACACCATCTTTCCTTAATTAGAGATCTTTCTCAAAATTTCGGTTTTCCTTTACAAGGCAACAAAAACTATTTACGATTACGCTGAAAAAAGGGTTCTCGCAATAATGAGCTACAGAATTCCTCTAAAACCGTTTTGTACAGCATCTACGCCTTAACAAAATTTAGTAGTTTTTAATTTAAGGTGTCAATGTGAAAAGTAGTTAAGGAAAGGAAAACCCGGTAAAGTAGTGAAATTCCAAAAAAATTTCCTGGTTTAAGACTCACAAGTTCAGATTACTAATTCTGAAACTTCAGATTACTTGATTTCAGCTAATTAAAATGACCCCAAGTAGCGAACCTAATTCGCAGCGAAGCGAAAAACACTAGAAGATCTAAATTTTAGTGTACAATTTTCATTAGTTTGTCCTACTCGCCGCTTTATAAGCGAATATCGCTTGCTGTTAGTTCAAGCTGAGGTCCATGCACTTCGCAGAAGAATAAATTTGTTAACGTCCGAAATAAATTTTTTAAAATATACCCATTTAACAGTATTTTCCAAACTTTTTTCTGAATTGAATGTTGTATTATAAAAATTGTTATAAAAGACTGAAACTTCAGCAGAAGACCCAAAAATACTTCATCCCTCAAAAGATGAAGCTGATTACGAGTTATAAAAACTAATTAGGTTCTTGTAAAGGTCGTCAAAACTCATTTGAAGAGAGTGACGATTTGACTTTGACCATCATTTTTGTTAAAAATAACGTATAAGAAAAACTGTCAATAAAGCAATTTTTCCAGTAAAATCTCAATATTCTTGTGATTCGATGTCTTTCAATTCATCATCAAAGTTTTCTCTGCTTTTAGGTGCAGTGCAGTGGCAGAAGGTCAACATGGTCGCCTTACCAACTCAAATTCTGATTGGAAATTTTTCGGTTTGCTAGCAGAGTTAACTGTTTGCCGAATAACGTCTCATTCTTCAAAATAATTTATGATAGATTCAGGGAAGACAAAGTGTAGAATTTCTGGAGCTAAATTACTCAGCTTTGAAAAATTATTATCTGATATTTTTCCAAACGGATATTGTCCTATGGTAGAAAAGTTTAGCTTGAAAAAAAACCTTTCTCATGGTAGGTTGCGTACCAAGTTAATTTTTTAAGTTTTCAAAGTTTTTACTGCAGAGTTTTCAGATGACTTAATTTTTTTTTTTTCTTTTGTAAAATTACAATGAAGTCTCTTAAGTGGCGTGAAGAGGCTAACATACTTGAACTGAACGAATAAAGTGAAACACCAAACGTAAAAAAGAACACTGGTACGCCTCGTATAAGGTAAATAACACCTAAAGCAAGGACAAAGCTTCAGACATTACGTCGTCTCAAAATTGTTAAGTTTGTCATGCGGCGCTGGCTGACACAGAAAGTATGCTAAAAAACGGACGGTAAAACTGCTCGCCAGCTCCAACTTGCACTCTCCCCACTGCCTCTGCAACGTAAGCGTTGCCCCCAGCGATCAGAACAGATATCCATCTTTACCGAACTGTGGTTCCCTGGAATCCGGGCATTCAACCACCAGCCTTCTGTTAACTAACGACTGGCTGTAGCAGCCAAATAATGCCTTCAAATTTTTCTGAGTCTCAAAGCGACATTTATCGTAATTATATAATCACTCTAGAACGAATCGCGCGCGCGTTTTTCGTTTTTTGAAGCGTTGCGTGTTTCCTCACTTTACATTTTGTTGGTACCATTACTCAGTTAGCTTTTGCTTGTTGTTCCTGCGCTTCATCTTGTTTATGCGTTTGGAACTCATCAATTATAATGTTTTAAAAGGTATTTTTAAGGTTTTTGAAAACGTTGTGTTGTGCCAAGTCGTTGGAAGGAAATGACGGAGGGAGATCGTTCTGATTCTGGTGCTGATGATTTTTATGATGATGGCGAGGAAGTTTATGATGATGAAGGTAGTTTTTTTTATTAAGAACTTTCATTTAAAGGTGTTATCTGTAAATTAGTCCTCGAACACTTAATTTTTCGTTGTTGGTACCGGGTTGAAATCATAGTACTCTGGAGATGCATATACTCATTGCTTTTTTTAATGCTTCATGGATGCATTGTAATCAGTTGTAGGTCCTCGTGCATACTTACTCGATGTAACCCCAAGTTGTTGATCGGTAATCTTAGTAGTTACTTTATAAAAGTAGGGTTTCTGTTTAAGAGAACCCTTCGTAATCAGAAAGTGGCGTGGTGGATTCACTTTGTGTGTGTGTGTGTGTGTGTGTGTGTGTGTGTGTGTGGTGGTGTGAGTGTGTTGGCGTTATTTGCACTGGGAAGGTGTTCTCATTTGAGTTTTCTACACGTTGGTTCTTAAATTCTTTATGCGTTGTTTCTTAATGCCAGTGAATAGTTTGTTTTTGTTTTAGTATAATAATTTACTCGAGATACTGCTATTTGTGCATTTGTACCTTATGTCACTTTATCGTCGTTCAGTGTCTTTTGTTTTTTCTGAAATAAATGATTAAACGGTAACTAAAAGCCAGTTTATCTTGATGTGGGAAAGTTTTTTTTTTGGTCAGTGGTCATTAGCTCTTTATCTTAAATGACGAAGGGGTAGTGATTGATAAGTAGAGAGGGTGCTGTTCAAAAGGGTAATTTTTTGTACGCTATTTTGCAATCTGACATCTTCGATTTATTTTCGCATGAAATTTGTGTAAATTCTTCCATCCTTAGTGCAGTTGTTCAATCCTTCTTACTTACGTAGGGCATGAACTGCTTGTTTTCAGCTACTCTTGATGAGGAGGAGATGTTAGAAGGTGGAGAAGATTATGAGGAAGAGCTGAAGGTATTGGAGGATGATGCAAATCTCCCAGTCGAGGAGCTCCGCCGACGTTACTATGGGGCTGATAAAGAGAAGGATGAAGATTATTCAAGCTGTGAGGCTCAGTCGTCTTCTACTCAAGCTGTTGACGACGTGCATGGTTCATCTGTTGAAATTTTAGAAAATCCTGAAGAGGTCGCTGGGATCAACAGTGGTCAGTTGAAAGGGTTTTTGTAGATTGACTTTCTCTCGGAGAAGGCGTTGTTCAAGGCGCCACAACTTCTAATTATGCGCGCTTCTTCAGTTGAGAAACCTGGACCTTCAAGTACAAGTGAGGTGGAGCAGAAAGTTGAGTCCCACGGCTATTTCTCGGATATCGAAGACACTGAAGAAGATGCTGATTACATACCTCCTGATCCATGGCGAAGAGACGTGCGCGAAGGCCCGGGTTATCAGGCTTTTGTTGCAGACGCTCCTTCTTTTGAAACTCTGTTTTCAGGTTTGACGAAACAGTCATTTCACAACTAGCTTTTATTTGAATCTCTTTTGAAACTTATCGAATGAGAGCTTTCGTCGAATCACAGAGTGTATCTGTATTTCATTGTGCCTTTCGTACAATTACAGTTCTTTAGGCCCAGAGAGAGGTAGTTTGCTGTGGTCACCAATTCCCGAATTGACAGAAGAAAAAATAAACAACTTTCTTAAAGAGTTCTATAAGTTGGCTTTCAAACACAGTGAGTCGTCCAAGGCAGAAGACCTTTCGCGATGTAATGGTTTTGAAGAGCGGCAACCTCTTCGAGACGATGAAAATGCCCTCAAGTTGGTTTTTGTATTACTTGGAACAAGGAGCTAGGTTTTTCTGCCGATTTGTAGTATATGTGTAATGGTAATTGAGTGGGGTTGTTTCTTTAAATGTCATTGGTAGTCGAGAAATTGCAACTAAATAATATCATTTAACTTCTGAACTTTTGGGGAAATGAAAAAAGGCAGTGGCATGCTGCATTTTTTCAGGGTAAAGTAGTTTCTGTTTGGTTTTTAGAGCTTTAATGGACGCAGATTATAATGTTGAAAAAGCACTTTCGCTGTATCCGTATCCGAAAATTAATGCACCACGAATAAGCGCGCCTGCGGAATCTAGTAAGTGGACGGAACAGGTGATTCTGTATTTCTTTTTTTTTTTTGAACTGCTGGGAGGTGTTTGACTGGAGAATTTGAAGAAAGCTGCCAGTGTTTACAGGAGTGCAAACTGTTCGAAGATGGTATTGAACAGTTTGGAAAGAACTTCAGTTCCATTCATCGAATGAAGGTATAAGAAGTTAAAAGGATTTTTTTCTCAACGTTCAGTAGGATTGACGATAAATTAAATAGAAGTGTTGGTTGTTAGTTTTCTGAAAAGAAAGTCGTTTTGTTTAGTTGCCGCATCGAACAGTTGGGGAGTTAGTCCACTTTTACTACTTTTGGAAGAAAACTGAGCGCCACGATATCTTCGTTGAAAAAACAAGAATTCAAGAGCATCCAAATTGCACGTGAGTTTCTTGTAGCAGTTGGCAAGGGTGTCAAATTATGGTCGTTCTGCATTGAGTATTAGAGAGAAGTAGCTCGTTTTAATTAGTAACTGCGGTGCATTTTAGTGACTTTATGGGGCGCATCATCGGGCATATGGATGCTGCAACAGGTGATTCTACGGAACACTTGACTGATTCAATAGGTTTCCCAAACTCAGCTCTTCCGTCAAACTTAGATTCGGCTAACACAAAAATTTGGCCAGACTATTGGCCGCAGCAGAATGATGCGGCTCCTTTGCCCCATCTTGACAATGATACTATTGCAAATGTACTGCGGTGATTGTATGCATTGCCTTGTGATTTTCATTCGTCTTTTACTAATTGATTTTTCAGCAACAAAACAGTTACATTTTGCTGTTGTACAAAGGGATGATTTTTATTTTGAAAGGTCGGAAATTGGAAACAGGAGTTGTTATTTGACGTGGCAGGGTTCGGAAAATAATTGCTTCCTGTTGTTCTATTTTATTTTTTGCCGATATTCCTGGTGCTATTATCGTAACATTTCCAATTTTTTGTTTCATTGAAGTGCTTTGAAAGTTGTGGTTTTTGGATTTTTTGTGCTTTTTTGCATTTGATTTTCCAGTATCCAGAAGAATGAGACTAGTGCTTAAATTGCTGTTTATTAAGGAATTTACTCCAATTAGCCGTGCTCTCCGGTAGCTTTTATTTATAATTTCTTTCCTAATTGTTTTTTACATAACTTAGTCTTGCGTGCATTTTTAGGTGATGTTTTTTCTTTATTTTTTTCTCCATTGTTTTACCTTGTTCATTACTGCTTTTGTTAATTTTTTGTTTGGGAACTAAGTCGAGACCTTGCTGTTGTTTTTTGTGTCGTTTGTTTTAGCTTGCTATACCTCTCGTATTTGTCAGGAACTGTCAATTACTATTTCAGCTCGCGTAATCTCCTTTTCAATTTTGGAATTTGGCTGCTTGGTTTCCAAGGTGCTTCGCCAATTTTGTGGTGAGGCTGCTGTATTTGCACGTCTTTTTTTATGAGGAGTGATTATCAGAAATCATTCTTACTTCCAGTAGAGAGATTATGGATGCGTTTTCTGCTGGGAAACGAGGCAGGGATTCTTATGTTTTTTTTTGTCGACTTGTTTGATTTGGCATATTTTTCAATGCTTTAAAATTTGTATGTCTATTGGAAGTTGTCTTGTTTTTTCCTTTTTTTTTTAGGTTGTTCTTTGATTATATCCTTTTTAAGAGGATTTGATTTATTTTTGGATTCATAAAATTGTGCGATTATGGTTTGTATGGCAAGTTAGTGTCGACATCACCTTGGGACTTGTAAGGCGTAATGACCACCGACGCATATGGCTGTCTTTTACACTGTGCTGCTTCGAAACAGTTTTTGGGTTCCTTGGCTGGAGTGGTTAAAGGCAGTTTTAAGCGGTCGGTTGGATGGATCTAGGCTGTATAGCGAGTGCCCGAGGTCAGGTCACTTAAAGAGGAGCGGGAGGTTGTGCGGTTGAAAGTTTAATTGTTTCTGCGTCTTGCGGGTGGTTTGGCGGTGACTGGATATGCCGATAGCTGTGTGCAATTTTGTTGGGCAGTAATTTTTGGTATTGCCCCGTTAGGTTAGAGGTCGTTGCCAGTTGTAAGAGGCAGGAACGGTATATGGGAAGTCCAGGGGAGTCTTATTGGTGTGTATCACAGTTAAGGTAGTACTACGCTGAAAAAGTTTCAAGTCATTTGGAACAAGTGGCGAAGTTGCTTTTTAAATGCGTTAACGCATCCAAATAAGGTTTCATAAATTTGTTTTTTACGCTGTGGTAGCGGATTCTTAGTGTATGAAGTGCTCCGAACCACTTTTAAGATTTGCAGTGCTTCTTGCACTGTAGGTTCTAGACGTGGAAGATGAAGGGCCCATTACTGAAGTCGTTGAAAATGGAGAATTTTTTCTTCGTCCTGCAGATCTGGAGCCAGTTGGAAGTTTGAATACACATTTGCTTGAGTTGTGTTCTTTATTTTAGTAGGTTACATCTTTCGTCAGAGCGGACTAGCAACGTTTTCACTTTCACATAAATCGCCTCTTTACCGAGTAACTTAAAATATAATGAATGATCTGGCAATCTGGCACTGCTGTTTTTTCGTCATTAGTGGCTTTTTCTTGTTTTTT
This sequence comes from Enterobius vermicularis, assembly GCA_900576705.1. Classification (NCBI taxonomy): domain Eukaryota; kingdom Metazoa; phylum Nematoda; class Chromadorea; order Rhabditida; family Oxyuridae; genus Enterobius; species Enterobius vermicularis. The sequence continues at coordinate 13,966 of UXUI01008294.1, forward strand.
GTATACTTTATTGTAAAAGCCTAGTACAGTGAGCGATTACAAGAAAATTAGGATTAATTTGAAGTTAGACAGTTGGCTAGGAATTCTGCGACTTGAGTTCGTAGGAAGTCCTGGATATTTTCAGCATAGTATGGTCTATCTTAACTGAAGCATCGAAATTTTTAGAAAAGGCTGCTGTTTTCTTTTTCGGCGCACTATTTTTGCGCGTGACGGGCGTTCAACTTCTTCAGTTTTAGAGGATGTTGGAGTTATTTTTTTGTACCTTTTATAAAAATCAGGTGAGAAGGTTGCCAAGCCAGAACTCCATGCGGTAGAAGAGAGATAAAACAAAAGAATGAAGTGCGAGGTTTGCTATTCAGTGCGGGTAGCACATAAGGCACATAAGCTCTTTTGGAACTAGTGGAGAAGCAGGTTTTTTGGGTGGAAAAAGCTTTAAGGTTTCATTTTACTGCTATCTTATTTTACTACTAACGTCTTGCTCGAAACTTCCATACCGCAGTAAAAGTCACTTTTTAAGATTGAATCCGGCAGGAGATTTGAAGGAGGGAAGGGTAGTAAAACAGTAACCTCTTGAAACTAAAGTGAGAGACTGACTCGAGTTGAAACACCATTTGGCAAATTGTCTGTAAAATGCATTTTCTTTTTGAGCTTAAGACGCGCACTGCGCATCCCTCTGTTTCTACTATATTGCTGTTTCCAGTCAAAGTTTTGCAGGTAAGATTATGGCGTGCTTAGTGATAGGTGACAATAATGCATGAAGCTGCTATTTAGGTCGGCATCAAAGGTCCTTCCCGACGAGTTTAAAGCTGAGGTTAAAGTACTTTTGGGGAACTGCAGCGCCAATGTAGGTCAAGTTCAAATCCTGGCTGATCATTTAGCTTGAGCTGGCTTGGCACTAGGGAGGGCTGTAAGCTTGCTTTGGTAGTTCCACAGCCATGAAAGACGAGCGTATTTTGTTGCCTACTTTTGGGATGTCCATGAACGGTCGGAGGGCGAAGTGGTTAAGAGCCAATTTCGATTTTTATAGTCCGAGCGTTTACCGGTATTTCTAGCTGGTTGGATTTGTACAGTTGAAAATAAACCTGCTATTATTTTTTGTGTTTTCAGGTTGATTTAGGGGCTGCAACTAGGCTATGCTCTTCTTAACTTCTAGCATTATTCAGAATGTCAGGAGTATCTGAATGCGAAAGATGCTGTTATGTAATTCCAAAAAAGAAGAGGAGGTGTAAAATGTTGGTCAAGAAAGGGAGTAGTTACTGTGGTGAACACGCCATCTACGAACCGTCCAATCACGTAACACTTAAAAGCAACCGATTTTTTCGATATTTTCTGCTTGTGTGTCTCAAGAAAGTTACTGTTGTGGTCAGTGTTTAGGAACGAGTTCCTTGTCCGCTTGACCCGAAGCATACCGTTAATAAGAGCGAGCTAGAGGAGCATATGAAAAGGCGCTGTAATTGGCGCATCCCGGAAGCCCCGTGGGTTGTAAAAGGATTGAATTCATCTGAAGCTAGCTGCAGCGAAGGTTGGGATATCAAATGTTTTATCTGTTGACTTTAAAAGCTTGTACTTATTCCTGCAGGGGATTCTGGTTCTTTTCAATCTCAGCAGAGTTGAACCTTTGCTTTGCAGTAGGAGCAGGCAGCCTTGGTTTTCAAAGGGTTGGGAAAAATAATCTTTTTGTTTCGGCGAATTTCGTCACTATGATTCGAAAGGCGTATGAGAAGATTCAAGATGAGGTTTGCCACTCTGAAGTGAAGGATGCTGTAATTGAAGAATTTATGAGACAGACAGATGAGATGAATTTTACCCATCGGAAACATCTGATGCAACATTCGTCCATTATTGGTAATATTCTTTCAAATTACGTTTTTTTGCTTTAATAAAATGGACATAGGAGGACGGGTCGGCTCCTTGTGAAGAACCTTTGAAGAAGAAAACAAAATAGCTATAAGTAGCCGGTTGAAGTAACACTTTTTCCCTATCTTTAGTAAATTTGTTTTTTTTTGTTGCTTCGTTCTGTTTCACTGGTTTAAATGAAAATTAGTTTCAAAATTTCCGTACTGGACTAGAAATGTTTCCGAAAAAACACTAACTTCACCGTTTCTGCTTCTTTGGGAGGGCTCTGCGAGAAGGGGGTTTCAGACGCGGAGAAAGTTTAAAGTTCTTCTAAAAGCTGACGAGTAAGCGGAATTCTTTGGTTTCTACAGGAGAACGTGATTTTCTAACTATTTTAAACTTAGGTGACACGATGCTGCAGGTGTAAACAAATTGTTTTTAAAACTTGTAACGCTAGTCTTTTAAACATGTTCCGTTTCATCTAGTCAGGCACGTTAGAAAAATTTTTTTTCACAATTTACCCCTAAAAACGTTTGAGTAGTGATTTTAACCAGAATAGCCTTTTACGTCTTGCAGGTCTCTTAGTTAGTACTGGACTTTTGTACAACGACAGTCAGCTTTGTATCATTGACTTCGGTTCTGGAAAAGCTGAACTTCCGTACTGGATATCAAAAGGTTTTCAAAAATGTAATTTCTTGCTGCTTGACAACCAAGGGATGAGAAACAAGTACGACAACAAAGCTGCCAAGGTATGCGGGAGTTTAGCCTCAAATCATAACTCTGAGTTGACACAGTTCATAGGCCGAATGTTCTCTCATATCTCAAAAAGTTATCACTGATTGTTTAGAGCTCTGTATTATAGATAGTTTGTGAGTAATTAGTAACACCAGCAGGAGTTTAAAGTCCTAATAAGTTGTGGTTTTTTACTATATTAATTTTTCAAATTCCATTTTTAAAAAATATGATAGGCCTCTGACCATCAAACAACAAAGTCAATTAGTCGGTTCCAGAAAGGCAGGTTTAAACATAACATTTAGGAAGACCCCATGATCCGAATGAAGCGAATCCGGTGCTCTATTGAACATATAGATCTAAGCAAAATTGACGCTGTGAAAGTACGTTGGGCTAAAGCTTCACTCTAGCTTCGATAGTTTATTACCTAATTAGAAGCAGTGGCAGACGCAGTTTCCCACGTTGCAGGAGGCGAAGGATGTGGTTGCTATATGTAAGCATTTATGTGGAAAAGCAACAGATTGGGGCATAAGATGCCTGGAAAATAGTGCGAAGACTGGCGTGAATTTTTCCGGATTTGCACTCATACCTTGCTGCCATCACAAAACCGTGTATGAGGAGGTACAGTTTCAAGATAGGCTATCAATTGCCAACCTGTAAAAGCGGACCAAAAAAGGATAACTTCAACTGACGTGTTCTCCTTCAAATGTTTTTAAATGTTTTTCAGTACATGGGGAAGGAATTTTTGGCATCGAATGGTTTTAGAAGTGAGCAAGATTTTTCGTTGTTAAGGTACGTAGCCTCCTGGGCAGTTTGTGGTCTACTCTTACAAAGGAAAACAAAGGTAATCTCTTTTTAAAATGGGTCCTGCAATATCGGGCGTAAGCCTAAGTGAGATTTTTTCAGGATGAGGATGATAAAACCTTGAAAGAAAAGCCTAAGCAAAATGACGGGTCGAGGGAGTCTGGAGGAAAGTTATCAAATGAGGAGAGGGAGGTTCTGGGCAGACAAGCAAAAGTTTTGCTGGAGTTTGGTCGAGCAGCTTATCTGACTCAAATCGGCTTTGAAGTCAAGTTGTATCAGTATGTAAATTCTACTATATCACCAGAAAACCTTCTTATTTTAGGTCGAAAAAGGTCTTTCACATGACTAGTGGATTTAATGGTAGCACAAAAGTCGAAAAGAGATCGTCTTTACTGAAATTTCACATAGAATAATGAAGTTCATTATGTTCCCCAACCAGATGATTTTATATCCCATCAAAAACACGATGTACCTTCAAAGGCAGTTAATAAAGACAGTCTACATTCGCAGTAGCAACAAATGTATCACCGGTCTCTCGTTCGCTTGAAAGAATCATTTCTACCATGAGGACCTGGACGACCTCACTACGAATTAATACATCAACTGGTGAACGAATGTCACTTGTTTCGCCATATTCAGTTTACTTCAGCGCTTCAAGTCACTTCCAGTGATTCACACCTAAAGAATTTATTCTTTTAATTTAAAAAAGACAACAGATCTGAACGAAGAAGAGAGGATGAGAAGAAAGTACCTATTCTCATCTGCGATCACAAACTGATATTGACAAGTCTGCCTTAGCATCCGTTTTCCACAGCCTTTTAGTCTCTTTATCCATAAAATCTACGGAGAACGATATAGTGCAGTTCTAAAAGACACTAGTTTTTCGAAGTAGTTGCTGAAGCAGCTTTATATGCTTTCACCAACCTGCAAAAACGTTTGGAGAAACTGAACTTTGAAGAATTTTTCATCTTTCAACTCCGCGAAGACAACGTGAGAATAATCTTTCTGAAAATAAAAATTTTACCACTAAATGGGTTCCAAAGCGGCTGTCTGGTTTTTTTGGCACCGCTCTTCGACGCTTACATTAGTGGATGTCATTTAAAATCAGAATAAGTGCAATTTTCAACAAACTTGATGGACTTTTAATAGTACTTTTTGTTAACTACACTAAAGCCTTGCACGAATCAAAGAGCAACATTTACGTGGATGTTCTTCTGGAACTTGACTGTTGCCGTAACTAGAACCTTCCTGATTGCGGACGTGTCGGTACCTTCGATGACGCCTTCAACAGTCACAGGAAGCTGCTGACTGGACATGGCAATCACTGACAGATCATTCGATGTCGGTTGAGGAGATATATTTAGCTGCAAAAAAGGACTATAATTCACGAAAAGTTATTTGTAGACTAAATCATATGGATGTTCAGATTGTCTGTATCTATGAGAAGAATAAGTGAAGTAAATACCTTGACGTGGGTATCTTTGAACTGTTGGAAAAAGAACCGTGGGACGCCTATTTGCAAACAAGTTAGACGCTCAAAGATTTCCATCATGTTTAAAGCGTGCTAAAATTCCAACAGTACAGTTTCACAACGTAAAAGTTTTAACTGATAATTGGACAATTCCAGGTAGATTAATAGTGGTGGGGTCATTTAACGAAGTCGGTATACTAAAGAGGTAGAAAGCACCACGAAATGACGGACCTGCTTTTTGTACTCGGGTTAAAACGAGCAAATTTATTTAAATGGGATATAAAAACCTGTTGGCTAATCCGTTCCTCAAAATCTACTTGGGCCAATCTTTCTATTTGGTTTCTGGCCCACAGTAAAGTTTTTCGGAAGCGTTCCGTAATGAAACTAGTGTTCTGTCCTTTAGCAATTTCAGGCGCCCTTGAATAATGTAATCGTGACAAATTTATTGACTTTCAAAGATATTACAGAAACTCTTCTTAGTAATTTTTGAAGTGATGAAGGAAAATGACCAACCAACTAGAGGACTGGGAATAGTAAAGAACCGGAAGAAAAAATAACATTACGGTGCATAATTCTTCTGAGAATATAAAAGAAGGGCTGAATCAACTGTGGAGCACATGGCAGCATACATGTCAATCAAAGTTAAGGTGTTTCCATCAGCATCGAAGCAACTGCTGTATAAATTACAGAAAGAAACTCGGCACGATACCATACCTGAACATACATTTTACATGCCTTATCATTATATGATTATGTTGTAAGAAGACTTACGTAAGTGTAGTTCGTTGAAGCGTAATGATACTCTGCTTCTAACATGAGCCGGCATTGGATCACTGGAAAGCATGATGACTGTGTTGACAATTAATACCACATCACGAAACACGCTGAGCATCAGTGCCAAATACTCGGTATATCCTCGAGCAAACGAAAAGTAATGCCTTGATTCATAACAGCTACACAAAGCCTAGAAAACGATTAAACGAATTGTGCTAAGCACTTGTGCGTTTTTACTCGGAAGCAGTGAACCTTACTAACCTTTAAAGAAATAAGGGACCTATTATAACTACATAACGAAGCTTCTATTGCATCTAAGGTGAAAGAGTCCAGTGAAGCAGAGCAAAAATCGACTAGTGCTGAGATCCACAAAGCTGCGTCAAAGGATTTGAACTAAAACAGTCTTGATATACTTTCACTTCAAGCAACGCGCGACGTCCAAACTGAAAAAAAAGTTTTGCAGGAATAACTTACGTGATGTCGAATGGATTGCAGTAAAGGCAATGCAACTTTTTTGAAGTGACCATTACGCATAGCCGCTCTAGCTACTAGATAACGTGTCCAAGGGTGTGGACCCCAACAATCGATATGATCTTCCTTCAGTGAAGTCAAGTTTTCAAATGGAGCATACACTAACAACGCAAACATCTAAACCAAACACAAAATCAACAAACTGATCTTTTTCACAAACAAAAGAACTTCAAATACGGAGAAGACGAATAAATTGCCGAATACATCATCCGTTTACTGTAGTAAGTTCTGTCAGTAGTAATAATTCCGAGAGGTTGGAATTTGGAAGTCAGAGCTCAATGACCACCAGCTGTAGTTCATTCTTTTAAGCAAAAAAAAAATTTTACGGTTAGACAGAGAGAACACAGAGAGAATGCATTACTAGCGCTTACTGTCAGATTGGAATAGTCAACACCTCTGCTTAGTTTTTCCGCAGACCAGTGGGCAAGACGCCCATATAAATGTGGGTGTATTTCAGCAACCGCGACAAGAAACCGTATAATGTTCACAAATGTAGTAGACCCTGAGCTCTCATTGATGACTTGTTCAACTAGCGCATTGACCAGTTCCAAAGGACACGCATCGACGCGAACAAATGCTGTCATTATTCGATAAAACTGAATAAGGTCATATATTAAGGAAAAGCAGTCTCCATCAACTGATTAATTTTCCTCTCCAACAGTCGTTCTAAGGAAAAATTAAAAAAATCGGTTGAAGAAGTACTCGAAAGTACAGTTTTTTCCAACCTTGAAACACTGCCCGTTACAGATATTCGAAAAACTGTAACTAAATAATATGAGAGAAGAAAATACAAGAGTCTACTTTGCTAATGGTGTTAAACCTGACACCCCTAATTTGCTGAAGAATCGTTTTAGTCAAGCCCCCTGATCGCGTAAATTATAGCAGAGAGATGTCGAAGTAAGCTTTTAAAAAGCATAAACCTGATAAACCATAAACCTATTACGTGAACATGCAGAACTGATAATTCTATGACAATAGGTTTTCATACCTTTTCGGAACCGCTTGAAGTTTTATCCTTCAAATGTGCAGTGAAAGAAGAAAATAGTAGCAAGCTAAGGTCTGGAGATCGAAGAAGAAAATATAGATTTACGAATAGTTGGAAAGCGTACAACTTGCAGGCAACGCTCTGACTGGTCAACAACACCTTCCACCGAGCAGCGAACTCTAAAAGTGTTTCGAATGTTTCCTTTGAAAAGCAAGGACAGAGAGCATTGCTTTAAATACTCACTTAAAAGAAATATGTTATAAGATGATTTCTAAGTATAACAGAAAACAAATATTTTGAAAGTTGATCAGTAGCTGAAAGAAAAGCTCAGTTAATAAGGAGAACAAGTTATACCAAACAATATTTGATTAATCTTATGAACCCCTTGTATCGAAAAACGTACGATAACAGCAAGCCAGGCACACAAGACTTGGTCGTCAGTAATGGATCCGTTGAATTCACATAAGCTCTAAGAGATCAAAGTTAAAAGGAAAAAAAACTGATGGAAAGGAAATTCAAAGAGCTTTACGGTCGTTGTAAAAGCCACTGGAGTTGACTTTTTATCCTTCTAAATTTTTCCACCACTTTTTAATGACCTAGCTATAGTATGTTGCTAAATCACTGGAAGAGTGCAGGATAAAAACAGTAGTTTGACTACAATGGGGCTTTGGTATAGGAACTTAAAAAGTGGCTAGAAATTGAAAAAAACTCCAACTATACTTAAAGCACAAGACCGTTTTTCACAGTTTAACAAATTTCCCCATCATGAAACAGTAAGAATTAATTGTCTCATCAGTTCTATTCAAAAAATTTTAAAAAAGTAGTTGATATGGACCATCACCCCTCTTGAGTCTCAAAGAGCTGTACCAGTCTTGGAAAAATTTAAATCGGATATTGGTTCAACTTACTCGAACTTCATTCTCGCTTAACATATGCGCTGCCGACGAAAGCCGTTTGATATTGTTTAAAATTACAGTACACAAAGCAGAGTTTTTCAATGACATCTTCATCCTCTCAATTAGCATGGCCAGCTGAAAAGCAAGATGAAAAGTGAGTTTCGCGTAGCAAAAGATGAGGTTGAAAAATAAACAAATCCAAAGTACCTTATTACGAACTGACTCAAAAACCTTTACACTAAAAACTGCAGAAATTGGGATTTACACAAACGTTACAGCAAGCAGACATTAAAAAGAAAATTACCAATTCTGCAGCTGCAACCTTCGAAGAACAAACAAGGGTAGTCAGTGACGTGAACAGCGAAAACATCAAACGTTGATTACAGGTTGAATTCAATATAATTTCTCCTAAAGCAAATATCCGCATAGTCAAGTCGATGTCGGTCCGCATTGATGCAAATACTTCACACAACAAGATTTTCCGGGCAGGTGGAACTGACGGTGATGTCAACAACACACAAAGCTTTTCAAAAATAGTTTTCGAGAAAGTTCTGCAAACCAAAAGCTTAGGCCCAAAAGAAAATGTAGACTGCAAGAACAGGGCGAATTAGCCTAGAAATCTAATAAATTTTTAAATATTTTTGAAATATTTATTAGTTGTGATCAATAATCACCTAAAATACAAAAACAAGAATTACAGAAAGTGCAGGAATTACTCATTATTAGTGCCAGAAATGTAGTATATTACTTAGATGCTGCAGCAAACGCCTTCATAGCAACTATTGCAGCAACCCTCTCGTGTTGCTCCTCCGAATCTATACTGGTTGCTACAAGGTGGTGAACCTAAAACATTAAAAAGATAATGATAAAAACGTCTAAAGCTCTTTCAGTTTGATGGTCCCATCTTCCTTACCTGTTGTAACGAAAAACAGCCATATTTATCATAATCAGAATTCAATATCGTGATTCGAAAAAACAGCACCAAATTTTGAAAATAACCTGCTTATTTTCAGCCACAATTGGCGCTAACTGTGCAAGCATCTGCAAAGTCAACGATCGTGCAACTGAGTCGGTAGAGTGTGACACTTTAAGAATCCTTCTAGCTATTTCTTCGTTAGAAAAAACCAATTTTAATTCTTCTGCACATTCTCCCATGACCCTTACCAAGCAGAGCCTGAGATCATTTGAACTAAAAGTTAAGACGGGAACTTATTTGCAGACTATGTTAATAAACCCCTAAGGTAGTAAACCAAAATGTTACACGTACAGAATCCTTCAAAGAAGTAACACACAATTTGAAAATTAGTTGTTTTAAAAACAAAAAGATGACGCTGAAAATAAAGAAATACCGTTACAATACCAGTGTTAAATAGCAAATATTGTTAACAAACCCATCACGAAATGCCTCCGCCATTCTAATTAAAATAGTATTTATAAATAACGAGAAGGGATTTTCCCGAAAGTAGGTTGGCAGTTTAACAATCGTGGCCATCTGTTCATGTAAAAGGCGAGTTTGCAAACCTAAATTTTTAATTTGTTGAGAATTAATCATGTGAAACAAATTAAGTATCCAGCGAAAAGTTAAGAAATTCTAGTACCTCAAAAAATCTTTCTTAAGAGTGTTAAACTTGCACAAACCACGAAGAGTTTACACAAGATCAGACAACAGCTAACAACAAATGAGAATATACCTTTGTCAATCGCTTGCAATGCTAGCTGCTGCTTCAGTGACGTGTCACCCATATCAGAAAAAAAACCTTACCACCTTCAGCAAAGTCCTTCATATAAAGCGTAGGAAAACCAGAAGGACTGATAGCATTGAGCTACTTGATTAACCAATCTGTAACAGTAAGGAATTTAAAAGAAGAAGTCCAATAACTATCCAATCTCACTTCAGAAGAGTACTGCTGTGATATATCAGTAACAACATAGAAAGAGAAATCTACGTGAGAGGTACAGAAGTAATAACTTTATTTTTTAAAACCATTTTAGGCTTTACAATCTTAACAAAGAAAAACTATAAGAGAAAAGGCAAACAAATAGTGCACAATGCTCCAATATAACCACCATATCTGCTTACAACAATAAAAGAGGTAATCAAAATGACTGTTGCACCAAAGTAACATGACACTTAAAAATGAAACTGGTGTGACAAGCATTAGTTCGAAGAATAATGAATACAGTGAAGAACTTAATTCAGTCACCAGTGGTAAAGACGACAAAATAAGAATTATGGTTCTTGACCAGTACTTCAAATATATACTTTACCTAAGAATACGTTACCAGCTTCTTTTACAAGGCCCTTTTTGTAAAACAAATTGAAATAAAAAAACCCGCGCTTACGGAGCCGACTTCAGATTAGCAAAGAGAATGCTGATGATGCAAGGCTAAAAAACCATTCTGAGCCAGACCCAATCATTAATTGATACATAATCTAAAAAATTACTTTAACATTCCGCTTTTCACGAATATAAAAATACTAATTATTCGGTTCAGAAAATTCCTTGTCTCTTCGAATGATGCATCAAAACGTGCAGAAGTCAAAAAGCAGTGAATTGTGGGCAATAATTTGGCTTCGAAATGTACTGAGCACACTGAAATACCTCTCAGATGCCCAATTAATTTAAAAACTGAAAAATTCCTAAAATTTAAAAATTACTTCAGTAGAAACCTGCCAGGCAGATTTTTCATAAAAGCAATACTAATTGCTTGAACTAGAGAACGAAGTAGAGGAGCGGTAAAACGCAGTGGGTCTTGTTACAATCTAATACCTACCTAGTGACTAAAAGCGTGGTAAATTACTTCAGTAGAAATTAACGGTGAAGAAAAAAATGAGTGACCAACTTAGACAAAGAAAAATATTTAAATATAAAACGTGCACAAGCAGTAAAAACATATGGCAAAATGAATCTAATAATTTACATTATAAAAACTTGCGAAGAATCTGCGTACCTAGAAGTGATTTTTCAACAGCTTTCATTCAAATCGCAGTTCTTGAAATATATTTGCAATTATCAAAGCGCAATTTCTATGATAGCTTCCAAAAGCACTTTCAGTAGTAAGAGCAAGTAATCGGCAATAGAACTAATTTCTCCCGATTGTCCATCGTCTAACAACTTAGACTCCGAAAAATTTCTGATTGCTTCTGGTTGGAAGTTGATATATGGTTCGTACTCCGTGTCATTAGAATATTTGATTAGAAGCAACAGTTTGAATAAACTTGATGGCTTTGATGGATGGCCGTATACCTGAAATAAAACAACTAATAATGGAAGGCAAAGTAAATCAAAAAATGAATAAAAACGAAATATAGAACTTTCTATGAGCACGCAGAAACTACTCACTTAAAAAGACACTAAATTAGACAACAAAAATTAGTCGTAAATGTTAATTTCAATAACCTAAAGAAACAATTTTTGGACACAGCAAAAAACCATGCGGCCTCTTCGACATCTTTGTTTTAACAGTCACCAACAAACAGTTACACGAACTTTAATACCCAAAAATTTAACAAAGTGATGAACATTTACAGACCCCGACATAAACAGGGCGTTTTGAAAACAAAGGCACGTCAATAGAATCGATTCCACAAGAGGCAGACACCATTTCATGTCCTGATACGTCAGTGGTAGGATATGTCTAGATCGATATAGTTTAAGAATAGAGTAATACTTCTTTTTTTAAAAAAAGCGACATTGTCAGAAGAAAACCAAATAACTTACAATTAAAATGAGTTGAATAATTTTTGAAAAATGAACTCGATACAACAAGTCACTCAAAAAGTAATTCAAGTCTATCAAGGAAAAGAACCATTTGCAAAAAACACTGATTATACTCAGTAAGCAAAAAGATACAATAAAGAAATTTTGCTCAAATAGATGTCTTCATTATTCCTAAAAACACTGCCGTAATGAAACCTAGAAAGAAATCCATCGATGACCATTAGTAATTAAAATTTTTAGCTATTAATCATTTGCGAAAACAAGAGGAGGCAGTATTAACTACAAATATTCAAGAATTCTCCTTAAACAACTACAACTAGCAGTACCAAAACGGATAAAACGCGTAATATACCTTTGAAAACGACAAATAAATATCTGCATCACCGGTGAGGGACTGTAAAATTAAACGATACCGACCTTCACTTTTCATTTCAAAATACGAAAATTGACCTGCACTGACTTCACCAAAAAACATATAAGCATGAATTCCACCACCATCATTACCTTCCTTTATTGTACCCAAATCATATTTTCGATACTTTTTACCATCGTTCACCGCGAAAAAGATAAACAGGTAAATACCAACAAGCATTATTTGAATCCATACACCTAAACATCCAAACATATTAGGTATTAGTTAGATCCAAATTCGTTTCTTTTTCACTGGCACAAAAGCAAGCCAAAAAAACATGGCCAGACAACTCAGCTATTGTTTTACAGCTTCAATGCGTATAAAATTTATGGTACAGCTAGTAAAAACCATTAAACGCTCTTCTGAAAAGAAGCTAACACATCTGACAAGGAAAATACTAATTAACTGCAAGTGTGAAACTTCTGAATCAGATTATATTAATTATTTGGTCTTCACTTTTTCAACAAAAAGGGTTCCTAAAACTATCGCTGCAAAAATGGGTTACACTCGTTCCAAAGCAAATTAGCGGTACAACTAAAGGGAAGATATTTTAAATAATTCCGCCGATTGAGTAGAACAACAAGTAAGAAAAAAAGCTTGAAATTACCTCTGCAGCTAAAGCCCTCTAAAACTCTAAGTACCCAAAAATTCCAAATATTTTAAAAGCAAAAAAAAGTAGCATAGGTTTTTAAATTATTAGCACAGAAGAATGATTTCTGAAGTAAATAATGGTGTTCGTTACATTCTTGGAATAGAAAAAGTATAAGTGAACCAAATCCCAAATAAGTACTTCAATTTTATGGCACCTAACTTTTATTCCTTAACCCGCTAATTCTTCTAAATCTCAAAACTCCAATTTAATTAAAAAAAACGTTTCTCTAGAATACCTCCAGAACAAATTTTTGAATCTCAGTAATTTCTCAACCTACTCCAACCTCATTCCGTAATACCTCTCAAAAGGGTTCTAAAAACACTAGCTCAAAACTTCGGAAAATTCAACTACGTCAACTCAACCATTCTTTCTTTAAAAACCTGCCATTCCTTTGGTTGTGATATATCATACCTGCACAGACTTTTTAATAAAAAAAGTTTCACACCGTAATTCTTCCTGCTAATCAATATTTCTCCTCATCAAGCATTGTTATATCTACGTAAAAATCTTTCTTTTTTTTGAATGAGGAATGTAATAAAGTATCTAAAAAAGCAGCTATCTACTTCTAGAAAACAAAAATAAAAAGGAAACTGCGTAAAAAAATCATTTAAAAAAATGTCGATGTTCCATTCTCAATACCCTTGACCCACCCTCTTTCTTTATTTTACACTTTACGGGAAACGAACAGCTCAAAATTATAAAGTAACTCAAAACATACAAGTAACGCCTATACGTCAAGACAAAGTGCTTACTACAGTCTTAAAAGAGCTTTTTACCAGCCATTTACAATCTTCAGCTAGCCCAGAAGTTTCAGAAGTTTCTTCTTTGCGCTTGCGCTTTTGATCCCAGACCGAAAAATTAAGAACCAAGTGGAAATGATGCTACTCTTGACAAGCTAGAAATATACAGCCGTCACATCTATGCTTTAACCGTTCCAGGAACTATGTTGCAGCTCTCAGTCGAAATACCTTTGCCCAAGTTTTGGAAATCCTGAAAACGGACTGAAGATAGTGTACTATTAAATGCAGTTATACGCCAACAAATGCCAAGTGAATTCAGAACTCTCTAAAATGATGGAAAAAGAAGACACTGAAGAAAACAGAAATACAAACAATAGCCATCAAACAAGAAATTTCTTCTAAGTATAACATCGTTTACAGAAATTAATCATTAAAACTGACTAACAGCCCAATGAAACTCGAAACCAATTTTAGCAAAAAACCACCAAGCTGTATGACACTATTTCTTCAGCTGAAAACCAGTAGTATGACCCACAACAAGTCAGTCACAAACACGCTCCACTATATAACCAGCAACTGACTAAAAAACATCTGTTTACCCACAGACTAGAAAACGCCATACAATTACTTTCAAAAAATCGAATTAATTGAAAACTAAAGAATGAACCTATAGGAAATAAAACTGATGAAAAGTTAATAAACAGAAGTTACAGAAGAACCTAATTTGCTTTTGACTAATGAATGTAACCAAATCTCCTTAAGTCGATCAGTAAACGAGTAATTTGCTAATCCAAATTATCGCTACACTTAAAACTTGAAGTTGTTTAACTGAAGTAGAACAATGAAAAGTATTTTGTTGCACACCAGCTTCAACTGCACAGTTAAAATACCCTAACTCTTCCCACAACAAGAAACGTCTAAGAGACAGGAGAATCCGTAAATGCAACAGGAGTACGCGTCATCAACAATTTTGCCAATTTTTTTGTACGCTCTAACAACAGAATAACAACAAATAAACCTCCGCTACGCAAGTTGGCGGAACCAGATCAGAGCTACTGCACCCAACAAATCACGTTACACGTGGTCTAACCGATAGACAAATATCACCCAAAATATTTCAACAGAATGTGGCATCTGCAAAAACTTTAAGAAACACAGTGTCGAGAAAAAGGAACGAGCCGAGGGAGCCACCAGTACAACATTTGTGAAACTCTTAAGCATTAAACTGACCAACGACCTTTGCGTTTTGTATCATGCATCTTTAACCTAACTAGGCATGACAACAATGTCGAAATAAAATAAATGATAAAAAGTAACCTGCAGATGTTACTCAGAAAAAAATTTAATTTCACAGATTTCAAAAGAGAACAAAGATTTTCACTTCCATGCTTGCTCTTTAGGTTTGGCAGATCCGCATTTCCCAGGAGGTAACCCTCTAGCCAAGCTCCTTTCAAACTACGAAGACTCTGTCATTCAATGTGCGCGAGCAAAACAAAAGTTAATTTTCTCATGATTAATAAAACATTTCCAACTTTACAAGGTAAGAGTTTCAGAACAGTTTCAGACACAACTCCTCTAG
>UXUI01008296.1:0-13065 GCA_900576705.1 Enterobius vermicularis
TTTTTTTTTTCTTCTTTGCTTTTCTTATTTGTTTATCCTTAAAACAAAGTTGAGAAAAAAATTTCATTTTTTTTTTGTTTTTGTATTATCAGTTATATTATAACGAATAATGAGGTCACAAGCAGTTACAGACTTACAGATTAAGACTGAAATTGTCAATATGCGATTAGTGAATAAATAGTTCAAACTGTTTGTATAAAAGCAACTTTTCCTTTTTTCAAATATATATATTATTTATTTTAAATATAAAAGAAAAAATAACAATAATGGAATTTAGCAACCGATCGTTTACAAACAATAAATTTCATCGACAACAAATCACAGTTCGTTTGTTTGAACCATATTTCTGCAAAAGAAAAAAAAAAAAGCAAAAATAACTCGTCCATCTTTTTTTTTTTATATATTTTCTAAAACAAACTGAGCTGTCATCGTTTTTTCTTTGTATTCAAATTTCTATAATTTACAGAGAATTATAAAAAAAGAAAAAGCAAAGCAAAAAAAGTAGACTTACTTTTATCCAGTTTTAGTTGATATAATAAACATTGATCAGTACGCTCTCTAACAATTATTATTCGATTCGTTTGATACTCGTAAGCGTCAGCTTTTGCTTGACCAGCCGATACATAGGCATCTTCAGTCCACTGAACTCTGCTCTCATTCAGTGGTATAAATACAAGTTTCTCAACGTTAGAATCTTGGCTAATCAAATCTGTAATTTCAATCTGTTTTAAGGTAATCATTGTACATTTTACCAACTGATAAACGATATAAACACTGCAAAAAAAAGAAAAAAATCTTTCTTTTATTCGATTAATTAAAGCTAATCAGTTTGATATTATAACTGATCAATCGTTATTTGCCAGAAAAAAAAAAACAGTAGTAACTAAACGAATGATTTAACTATTAAAAATGAAAGTAAAATAAATGTGTAAAAACTGACTGAACAATTGTCGTACCTCGTTGAAACCGTCGACTATAAGAATACCGTTGTCAACTTTTGTGCATAAGTTTTCGATATCATCTTCAGTTTCAAATGGTAAATTAATAATCTGAAAAAAAAAAATTGACTAAAACGTAAAAAACCAAAACAAAAAAGAAAAAAAAAAAAGTTTGCAAATTAACTTACTGTTTCTAAATTTGAGCATGAATACGAATTTGATGAGGCAAATTTTTTCTCCAATAATCCTCTACCACTGTTTTCACAAATTACTCTGAATGCTAAAATTTACATTGCAAGTCAATTTTTTTCCCTTCTTTCCTTTTGATCAAAAAAAAAATTTAAATATTTTATTTTACAAAAAAAAAAAAGAGAATTTTGCTAACAAAAGAAATTTTTGAAAGTGAAAAGTTTATAGTTTTGTAAAGGTTTTGACTTCTTTTCAAAAAATTTCTTGTTTTCACTTTTCTTTTGATTATTGTATTTCATTGAACATAACCATTTTATTTTCAACTATAACACTTCTTTAAAAATGACATTTTATCAATATTGAAAAAAAAAAAATAATAAGCTTATTTTCTAACCATTGATTATCGTTGCAAATATTAGTGCTAAAAAAATAAACAACCGCATAACATTGAAGAATTCATCACATACAACATCACTGTTCGCATCTGTTTAACATTTCTGTATCCGCTCCCATCCGATAGCAGCAACTACCTGTCCACTGTATTATCACTGATCTTTGTTGGTATTTTATATTTAAAAGTTTCCAATCAAGAAAAAGACAAAAAGTTTCGGTTGCTTAAAGTGCTTTGTATAGAAGACGGTAAAATGCTGAAAGAAACTCCGCAAGAAAACTTTTTTTATTTATCTTTTCGAATAAAATTAGAAGAAGTTTTCTTAACCTTTAAGTTTTTCCTTAAACAATATTGGCAGAATATAGCGTTGAGGAATAGCGTAAAAATACGTTCAAAATGACTTAGTGTTTGTTGTCACGAATACAATTTAAGAAGCTTAAAAATCTCTTTCTTTGCTGACCTCTCAAACACTGAAGTAAAATTTCCGAGTTACATGCATTCTTCGCTTAAACTTGCTGTTTTATTAAGTTTGTGTTACAAAAATATTACTGGTACCTCTGTTTTGTAAATCAGATGTGCCATATTGACCTGAGTTAACCGCAGTATGTTGGGAGCAGAATGGATTGGATTGAAAGCTTTTGTGCCCATGCAATAAGTTAACATAACTGAATTACATTTATTTAAATTATGGATTTGGGAAGGATAGTGAGCTAGACATTCGAAAATTTTATTGAGGATAGCTGGTCTACAATTCCCCAAAGATAGGCAAGTCAATTAAAAACAAGGTATATTCCGTAACTTTGGGGCAGGATGTAACTTGGCAGAAAATTCACTTTTCCAGGTTCTCTCTTCAACATTCTGTACGTTGGCCTAGACTCTACTAATTAATTTTGAATTTCTTGGTATCCCCTTAAATTTTTTTTTTTTTTTTTTTTTTGGTTTTAATGTTTCTGTTTCATTTCATTCTAAAGTATTTTGATTGTTAGTTGAATGCTCTTCTATTTTATATTTTATTCTGGTTGCAATAAAAGCGTAGTGAAGAAGCCTAAGAGTTTTGATTTTGGCTTGTCTGCTAATACCATTAACTGTAGTCAAAGTTCAGAATATATCACACTTATTCAAATTGGCATTCTCAGCGTGCAGATACAATGATTTAATTATTTTCACAGTAAGCTGACTGGGCACGCTTAAAGTTCATTTACTTGTCGCTTTCTTGTGCATGTTTCATAAGTAACCGCCACGAAGCGTGTAAGTTATGCAAATTTTGCGTGAAATCAACAGTTAGTTTTCCGATACTTTGCTGAAAAATTGTATTAGCTCTTTGCTTCAAAAGTATATGCCCACTTCAACTAATAAACGGGCTTAAGCTGGGTTAAAAAATAGCGAAAATAGTATTGAAACTTAGTAAATTTGCATATTTTGAAAGTCCCGCCTCAATTGTTCTGCTCTACAGTTTGCGAGTCTACTGAGGGAAAACCTTTTCAAAATGATAAATCAAACACACTAAATGAATCTAACTTGACAAAAAAATGGCACTTAATCTAAAAAATACAAGAAAAAACTGAAAATTTTATTTTATTGTTTTCACGATGTAGGTATAAGCGTCTTAAGAAAGCATTTATTTCTGCAAAAACAAGCTTTTTGATATCAGGTTCTACCGGTTATGGTGATGCTTTGTGATTAATATTTCTCATAACAGAGGAAACGTTGTATTCAAGACTAAGTTTTATATCAAGGTTATTTTAAATTCATAAAACTGTCCAAAATTTTTGACATTAGTAATTATTTTTGCCTTTCGTTTCCAGAGGATTTAGAAAAGGTAGCTTGCTTTCTGTGTACGTTCAAAATCAGTACGTCTGTTTCAAGGCAAAGAACGATGTGTTTGTGGAATAAAAAACTGACTGCTGTAAATTTGTAGTTTTGATAGCAGTAACTCTAAGCATTTTTATTTACTCTTTCGTCAGAGTTGTGAGATTCGAAGCCGACTCTGTGTCTGAGAAATATTTCAAACACACAAAGGAAATTGTGTCTTTGAAATACTTTTCGTTTTTGAAAACATTGGGTGACCAAACTGTTTCTACAGTCCCAAGAGCAAAAAAACATTTAGTGTTGAAACTGTTTAAGTCCGAAACAAGTTGGAATAGTGAGTCATTTAGCGTTCTGTTACAACAGAAATGTTATATTTAAAAAATAAAAGTTAAAAAGACGATATTCTGTTAGAAAATTTTAGATAACCTCTATTATACGCCCGCAAACTCCGGTTATTTACAAAAACCATCGGTGCTGAATGACCGACATCTTTTGATGCTATACAATGGCAAGTGTATTTTGGTAAATAAACTACACTGGCCCTAAATATCTTGAGTTACAATAATCCAAATAAAAAATCTAATAAGTTTTTCTTACCGATACAACTAATTTTTTTAACTACATTCTAAGGGCGTTTGGGGAATCAAATGTTTAAATATGCGGTGGCAAAAGCTTGAGCGGAAAAAACTGGTGCGCAAGTGTTACTACCATCTAATTCACTGTTGTTACAAGCATTTAGGGTCAGTGCTACACTTATGAGACCTGATGCTTACGGTCGTCTGTTAAATGCAAACAAAAACTCCACTACAAAGAAAAAGGCTCAATTAAAGTACAAGTACGGTTAATCTGAAGTTTACTTTTTTTATCAGTTAAAAACTTCTTATTATCATTCACGTTTTAAATTTGGTCCCACTAAATATTTAGCTAAGAGCTTGAGAAACATTGTGCATTTGATGAAAAGCTTGTCGAAAGGCTATAATCAGATAAGCAAAAAATTCATTTACAGAACCGCGATTCGTTCCAAACTTCGCTAAAAGAACCTGAGTACCGTAGAAAACAAAAAAGAAGCCCTCACGGTGTGGAATTATATTTGTACATTCCAAATCAACACAAATTACCACTCAAAAAAAACATGAAAAGGAACTTTCATCATGGAGACAGTTGTATAATGGACAGGCGAACGATTTTTACGCAAAAGAAGTCTCTTAGTTTCACGGCACACCCGTCGCTTTGAAAGAGTTTCAGAATACGCTTTTTATACACCTTTGCTTGTTGCCAAATATCAGGAATAGGTCGATCATGGAGTTGTGAAGATGGCGAGCGGAAGGGACTCAAAAAAACCGTAATTTCTTCTGTTTAGCTCCGTTAGACCTGCTGTTAATATTTGTTTAGCACTTCTGTTTGCTCTTTTATTGTGTTGCAATTGTAAATTTTTCATTCAAGTCATCCCTGCGTCACACAGCTGGCATCCAGAGTCCGCTTAAGGCTTAAGTGAGCCTGAACACAAGCTACCTGCAAGTCTTACAGGAAAACTTTTAGACCATCGTGCATGAGGAATCGAATGGCAACCAGTCTGGCGGGACCAATTAAGGAGATTTTTTGAAATATAAAATTTAGCTTACAATTTAGGTGGACCTAAAACCTCTACCAAAGTAACTGTTACGAGCTCCCACTAGAAACGCACTTTCCTTCAGATCTCTCAGTGAGGACCTCCCAATCCTCAATTTACAATACTTTCTGTTCCAATGATACTCAATTTTCATAAACGCGAGGTTATACATCAGTTTTCCCAAAAAAAAAAAAAAATAAAATAAAATAAAATAAAAAATATTTTCAACCTCGTTCTTAGAGCCTAAGAATAAAGTTCACGGTAACAGTGCTAAGAGCGATCAAGAACTGTACATCACTAATGCGCTGTTCATATGTTTTGTGCGGTGTCTTTACTCTGCAAGGCCGCTCAAAATCGCAATCAGTCCTAGTGTAATTCACTCTTCAAAATACTAGTTGTGTGCTACTTAGTGATCGCAGGAAGAATGACAGTTACAACTGTACACAGGGTAATAGTAACTAGACGTTGTGAAAGTTATACTGATATTACCTCTTGTAGGCAAACTGAGATCAAATAATACTTTAGGCAAAAAATCTCTAATCTACTAATCTGGCACTTATGATTTCTTTAAGTTTATAGTTTTGCTTTGCTCTCTTTCGTTTTACTTTTGCGTATTACAATGTTTTACTTACCCCAAACTCTGCAAAATAAGTTTCACACGTCAGCCAGTACTTTATATTTAAAAAATAAACTGATCTAAGTGCGAAAACTGCAGCAACTCTTCTAAAGCTTTTCTTACTGAGTCCACTTCGTAAGACACGATGTATCTGGCATGAAGTCAGATAAATATCTAAAGATGACAAGCTTAAATTGCGTGACAATACTTATTTTAGACCTGTAGAAGACACATCCTTTTCATCACTGTAAAAGAGCTAGCTGTAATGATTTACTTTGAGAAGGAAGTCATAGACCTTCCCATTACCGAATCTCACCAAATCCTCTCCAACCCTGAAAGCATTTCTGCTGGAACACTTCCAACTTTCCAAACATGACGCTTTGTACGTTTGTGATTCCCAGGCGGTTTTCGAGTTCTCAGAATGCCCATTCCCAAATGATCTTACAGTCATCAGAATGCCATTAAAACAAGCAAATGGAATGTAAGTTAATCCGAATAGGGCGTCACCATCGTTTCAAGACAGGTCTTGTTTTTTCAGGCTAATTCGTGCACCTTGAAGAAGCCTAATGTAGTTCCGCAGTTCTCGTGGATTTTCCATCCATCCAGGATTCCCATTCCAAAACCATTTCATGCTCAATAAGAACGAAACAACCAACTGTTCTAGTACGATTAGAGATGGTGGATAGATTTGTAACTCAAGTTTGTTTTTCTTCTGCTGAATTCTGTTTCTGTAGAGGCGTTTTGGAGTTTCTTGTACCATCCGCATTATGCGGTACAGTACCATAAACTACAAAAACAAAAACCAGAAAAAAAAAAGACAGGTGACTCAGAAAACCAACCCACGATGTCTTATAAAGCTAAACACACCTAAGTAGCTTGTTCTCAGAGCTTCTAATGAGCATGGGCTGGTTCCGAAATGCACGTCCTGGGCGGAAGAAAAATATCCCGGAATTGCACTACGTATGCGCAAGGAACACTGACTAGCTTAAGACAAAATGTGACTCAAAAAGATGGCGGTTAACGTCTCACCAGACAGTTCTGCTGCTCGTTCACAGAACATTTTGATGGTAGTAGGATCTTCTCAGAATGGGCATCACAAATACATGAAAGCCGTCCTGGAGTCATATCCACACCAAGTTTCGTTTCCGAAGAGTTGGAACTGTCCCTGCAGACACGCATCTCATGTTGGCAGAATTTTCAGAGGTGCTTTGGAAACGAAGAAATCTGTAAGTTAACTCAAGCTTTAAATCCACTAGTGAAACTCAAGGAGAGCAAACGTACCTTCCAAGAGAGGCTGCGCTGCAACTGCAGAACGGTTCAAAGTCAAATATGGCCGACCTAACTCTGTTTTATTACTAAACGAAATAACAACAACTTGTAGAAATCAGGAAAAGTTGTGAAACAGTGATTTGAAGCTATACAGAAATAACCCGAAAAAGACAGTATCACTGGTACGTTTCGGAGCACGAACTTTCTTTTACATTTCTACACTACATCAGCAAAAGGCTGCACCAGCTCCTCTACAACCAGAATCAGACCAGGGAATAAACACAATGAACTATAACTTCGGTATCAAAAAAATATATAAGATTTATCCGCTCACTATCATTTAAATCAATGAAACGTCCTGTAGAGAGTTAGTGTATAATAATAGCAACTACTCACCCCTACGGTACAATAATAGAAAACATATATTTTTTGGGAATACATTATTAGTTCTGCTACTTACAAAATGTTCACAGCCGCTAACTGTACACGTATAATCATTCTTTGCGCCAGTCTGTGCCACTCTCAGGAGCCACTTCAAGTGGAGGAGGTGGGACAGTAACAGTTGGCTTATGGAGTTGAACAAGTAAAACCTACAATACAAGTCAAGTATAAAGCCATACGAAATTAAAAGAAAAAAGACTGCACCAAAAGATCGATAAAGAAAATTTTTCAATTATCCAAACCTAAAATTTAATCCGTGTACCAATGGTTTTCTTTAAACAAATATTGAACTACCTGGGTTAGTACTAACAACTTTTTCCACTCAGCAGCTTCCTTCATATGTAAATGAAGTTGGTTAAACCCATCGTGAAGCTGTGCTGCGTAAAGAAACCCATTCTCATCCGACTGTAAACTGCGCGCTGGCTTTCCGTTTAGCAACACCTTTTCAAATGGACTGCTACCCCACATCCTTATTTTCCACTACAACAGTACACTTCACTACGAAAGAAGCCATAAAGCAAACCTTAGAAGCATAAAGGATTATTCATTAACATTCTTTAAACTCTTACCAGACGCGGTCCTCTGTAGTCAAAAAGCGCCAGAACAATAACATACATATATCGTATATTAGGTAGATAACTCGATTCATGTTTGAAGTCATATTTGATAACCCTGTTTCTTCCATAACATTCCCATATCCCGCGAACAATTACAGGAGTGATTGATCTTTTCACTGTCATGTCACTTGAAAAACGATTTGATAATAGCTATATCTTACTAAGAAATCAAATTTCTCAAAGACGAAGCAAAGGAAAAATACATCTGTTAACAACTAACATCAAAACTTTTTGCCTCGCCTCTTCAAAATGTTTCGTAAGCTTTTCCCGATAGTCAATAAGCCGTGGGACAAATCTAAAAAGCTCATTGAAGAAATAACAGCATATAAAAACAGAAGAACTGAGGTGATTATAACTGTAAAGCAAGATCAATCTAAGCCTGTTACTAAACAAAAATGACCATTCAATGAGTGGAAAATGGTATTAATAATAATACAAAAAAGTTCCGGTATAAAACCTGTTTTTTTGTTGTCGTTCAATAATCTCATTTACATCAGCACCATATTCCAGTAACAGGTAAATAGCCCGTACAACGTGAAAATTTGAGGCTCGACTCGACATGACAATTTGCAACGGCGTTTTACCATCTTTATCTTTTGTATTCACAGGTGACCTGTTAATGTGTAAAATTTACACTGACCAAACACTATCGTCTCGTAAACGACACAAATTCCCGTCAGAATAGAGGAATACAAGCTAATTACTTTTGAATATGCCTTAGCTGTTTTAGAAACTAGGTTATTTCTCATCTCTGAAGTTCGTACTTGAAAAATCGAACAAAATTAAGAAAAGAAATTAACATATAGACTGAAAAAAAAGGTATTTAATAATATTTAAACGTTAAAGTTACTAAAAAACGTCCCACGACCAAAAGTAAGCAGTTTCTGTGAGCCAATATTGAAAAAAATGCATAATTCAATGATTAACCTCAAAGCAAGTAACACACGAATTCGGCACCATAATTCGTTAGCTGCTGCAAAATGCAGGGGCGTTCGGCCACGCTGATCATCAACGATATCTAACCGGGCGCCAGCATAAACAAGAAGACGCAACATGTCATCGAGAATATGGGCTTCATCGCAAGACTTCTCACAAATCTGAAATCGAATGGAGAGGAACGACGTTTTTCAGCCTCAACTTTTTTAGCAGACGATGAAAAAAACTGCCCTAAAGATCAAATTTAGATAACTTCGCCAAAAACTCTGCACCAAAGATAAGCAATAGAGCTGCTTTCAAATACTAGTTACCTCCATTACTAAGCTTTTCCCAAAACGTTTTTCATCCAAGTGAAGAGCACTATTGCGCCACATAGAATGCTGTAGACTAGTTTTTGCAAGAGGAATATTACCTTGCAAAACGGCTGCTCGCAAATCCTGAATTTACAGGGTTTTAGTGCTACAAATACAAAATATTCAGCGTAATCTTAAAAGGAAAACTCATTCTTATGGCTCTTCCCACCAATTTATTTTGGACCACCTCGAGAGAATCGGCCTTATAAATGGGCTACCCATTCACTAGCAAAAAGTGACCCACTTCAACCACACATTTAAGAAAACCGCAAATACCACTGATAAAACCACTGGCAAGCTGATGAAAGTAGAACCAAAAAGAAAGTATTAAATACCAATCACAAGTAGCAGTTTTAACGAAGTAACATAAAATCACGTAGCAGTTAAACAAGCCTTAAATAAGGAACTGAAGGAATATTAAATCCACTGTTAAAAAAAAGTAAACCCATCTCTCTCACCAAGTGGTAGAAAAACGGAAAATTAAGTAACCAACTATACAGGAAGACGGATCACACAATTACCAGAAGAGTTTTCACTGGTGCAATCGTTTCATCAGCCCTTAGCGAAGAGCATCCTGCTACAAGATCGTTAAGGGATATGCCGCTTGAAGCTTTTGGCATAGGAAAGTTTGAGTACTCGGCACATAGCGGGTGACCACGCTGCTCTTCAAACTTCATTTCAATCTGGACTTCAGAGGGCACAGCCACAGTAACTTCGGGAACATTGTCCGTTGAAGCATAAGTTGTTTCCTTAAAATCACATTAAGGAAAAAATCACATTGAAAAACCGACATTTGAGGAACTGTAAACAATGATGAGTAGTTTTCAAAAAATTTCACACAGTCGATAAGGACTTAAAAAACAATAAAAAACAACGTTCCATTATGCTTAAAGTTCTCAGCAAAATATAAGGAAACCAACGGTCCTACAACTGTTAAAAGAAACTACAGAGAAAACTAACGCTCGAACTAGGCGGTAGAGCTTCAGATGCCGATATAATAGGATTTCCTTCTTCAGTATCTGATGAACTTTTGGAGACGTCAAGAAAACTGTCTTCCTGAGAACTACTCTGAAAAGTAACTGCATCTTTTTTGAGCAGACCGTTCAAATTTTCTTTTACAGTGTTAGAGCTCCTTCTTCCCATTGCTTTCCGTGGTCGCCCTCGCTTTTTCCCAGCGGTAGTTTCAGCCAATGAGTTTGGTGAATTAACCCGATTTCCCAGTTTTTGCACAGATTTTTTACGTCGTTTAGTTCCCTGTTGACGTACTGAGAAAGAACTATCTTTAATACTTCGTTCTTCCGTCTCTTCTAACTCACACTGGCTCCCAACCACATCTTCACTTGAAGAGCTTCTCGCTGTTTTATCCTCACCATTTCCAACTTCCAAATCAACTATATTTTCATTAAACGCAACGTTAGGCTCTTCCAAACTAGAACGATCACCGTCGACAAAGTTCAAGCTATCAGGAACATTCTCTGCTGCTTTATTATGTGAGCGCGTGACAGATAAACTTTTCTTTCTCACACGTTTTCTTGGAGGCTGAGAAATGGTCGACTTTGCTGAACCTTTATCATCCGCAACACCACAAACGAGCTCAGTTGCAGCCTGAAAGAAGCACTATGAAGAAGAGTTATTTAAAATAGAGGCAAGAGGAAAAAGGCACTTTCTAGAAAAGAAGTATGAATCAAGAACATTCCTCACGAAGTATACTGCTAGCAAAGTAATAGAAAGTACTGTTAATTGTGATTGCAGTAATACCTCCTACACAACTTTAAATTTATAATTTTTAAAATTTGTCTAGATCTAAGAACTTCCATCCAAAATTCCCAAAGTAGCTTGTTACTGGTAAATGTTAGGATAAAAATTCAATAAATGAATAGAATGCAGACCTCTAAGTCATTGTCAGCCGCATCGCTTTTACTTGTCATGCGCCTTTTTCGAGTTGCTTTACCATTACTGCGGCTATGTTCCTTACCGGAAGCTATAACTTTCTTTTTCTGGTTACCAGCGGATGGTAACGATTTTGCCCCAGCCTTTTTTGGAACTTTTTTTCCGTTAGAACAAGAGCCTCTCGACGTCTTACGCGGCCTCCTTGAACCCTTTGGCCTGCCTCTACCCCTCTTCTGACTGTCATCAAAGCCATTATTTGTATCAACCTCATCGGTCATCGGTGAATCAAAGGCAGATACCGGCCCATTTGATTCCTCGTTTTTGACTATAGCAAGCGAAAAACCAATTTCAGAACTCGTTTTCTAAATAAACAAAGCCTTAAAAAGTTAACGCACATGGAAAGTACACAAGCTTCAGATTTCAGAAGATTACATAACAGTAATTACAAGGATAAAAAATTACGTATCACACAAGATTTTCAATTCTTTAACAAAGTAACCACTATCTAAAAAATAAAAATTTAGAAAAGAATTTTACTTCGGAAGTGGGAGGTGAAGTATGCGCCTCAGAAACCAACTCTGGTTTTACAGCTGCAGGTTCAAAACTAAAAACACTGATCTTTTCTGATTCCGATGCAGTGGAGCTCATATCTGCAGCAGCCGAACTCTTTCCCTAAAAATCTTCTCTAGAGAAAAATAAAATTAACATATTTCATCAACCTTATTTTTCGACTTCAAATACAGTAACTAACAAAGAAAAGTTTCTCTAATAAACCGCACAAATACCTTTTTTGAATTACTCTTTTTTTCACGATTGTTCGTTTCACTATCCTCAACCTCCGTTTTAACATACGTTGCTCTCATCGCTTTCAACTGGTTCCTTGTCACCCTTCCAACCTCAGGGTGGAACTCACACAGTAACTGAAACAATTTACTAAGGTCGCTGACTTCGATATTTTTTTAAAATAATGATGCGAAATACCAATCTTTGCAAGCGAAGGATACTTTATGAGAGTTTTTTCTAGACTCAGGCAAAGAAGAACAAGAAAGAAAAATTAGCAAATCCCTTGAACAAAGACCTTTTCTGTTTCAGTTGGAATTCTATCTGGAATGTACAAGTTGCTTATTTCGCGTTTTTCAAGATCTCCAAATTTATTCCAAGCTTCTGGAGTAAGGACTTCTAGCGTTCTGTGCTCCCAGTGGGATTTCTTGGGAATACTGTGCCGCTTTTCTGTTCCCTAACAACTATGAAGTTTAATTTTTTTTTTACTAAAACTTAAAAGGGGCTGTATTCAAAAGGAACTCGTGATACATTTTACCAGTACCACAACTTCGCTGTCGAAAGATAACTTTTTTCCTAAAGATTGTGCCGTTCACAAACAAACAAGCGTTACTGCAGCAACTTTGCTATAAACATACTTTTAAAAGCCGTAAGCCGCCTCTGCTACGTCCCTTCTTCTCATATCCTCTAAACGGTTCCAAGACTTCACTTTTAACATCACTGTTATCTTTGGATCCTCCTGGCTTCTCTCCTTCATAATGTTCATACGCAATAGCCTATAAACGAGAGGCCGAAGTTTACAGAGCTTGAGAACAAGAGATGAAGGTCAACATTTGAACAGAAGAAACCAAACCATCCCTCTGTAGCCTCTTCCCCCTTCAACAAAAAAATCCTCTTCCTTTCCAACCATCCTTGCTGTCTAAACACGACAATAAACCTTGTTTACGTGTTGTTATGAAGATTCCATTAAGACCCAACTAATTTCCACTACAAATCTACTAAGCATTGAAAAAAAAGAAGAACAAATACTCTCACTCTTTGTCCTCTTATCACCAAGAAATCTTTCTTCAACATTTCATAACCTCTTGATCTCGGTAACATTCATACCTACTAAAACAAAAAATTTGAACTATTCAAAGAGCTTTGTCACTAACATATATTTTATTTTTACATTCTAAAAGTGTTAGGAAAAACCAAAAAAAAAAAAAAAAAAAAAAAAAAAAAAAA
>UXUI01008297.1:9224-22977 GCA_900576705.1 Enterobius vermicularis
GAATCGTCTCAAGCGTTCTACTGCCACGATTGGATAAATTTGACCTGTGAGCGTGATTTTTGTTAATCTTAAGCATCAGAACAAATCGCGGTTGGCAAGCCCAATGGCACATTAGCCTGTTAATGGACTGTCGTTTGATTGGTTTCGAAGAGCAAAAATTGTTTACGAGAAACGGGATTAATTAATGAGTTTACTGGAAGGGCATAGCAGAAGAATTATTTACGGGAAGGATGTAGAAGTCGTGTGTGGGGCGCTGTACATTTTTGACAGCACAGTAAAAGGGGACACAGAGTAAAATGTTGCCTGGAAGGCACCAAGGAATTTTCATGCTGTTCGTAAAAATTATTTTTTCTCTGTGTGCCTTGTAAAAATGAACAATTCCTTACTTTAGGAACCCGTCCGTCAATGGGCCATTGTTTGATCGGTATGGAAGAGCAAATGACTTGTTACTGCCTCCTTGTGAAAAACGAGAAAATATACCTTTTACAAACTTGAAGACGATATATTCGGTGAGGAATTTCTAGAACAATAAGTACTATTAACAGTCTTTTGCAGGACGGATTGGCAACTAATCTACAATGATTGATTTTTTAGCTGTAAAGTTATAATTTTTGGGCGGACTCTTTGTAATCGTATTTTTTTGAAAGGAGGCCGTAGGGAGATCTTGGTTTTAGATGCAGAAGAAAGATTGCTGCAGTTTATTAAAATAGACTACTTTTTTTTCTAATTTGCCGAGGAAGTCAACTGAGAAAGTTTTTAACAGAGAATGAAATGATTGTTAGGCGACGTTTAGAATCTCCTCCTACTCTCATACTGCTGCATAGCAAGGCCATGCTAGGGGAGGTGGAAAAGTAAATGCTAGATTTGACTTTTCTTAAAAGTTTTTGGCCTGGCACTGGTGAAATCAGATTTATTAGTTTCATGATATATATTTCGGTTCAGCTCTCCCATGAAGCTATTTTCGTTTAAGGTAGATTATAGTGGTAACTACAAATTAAATGTTATATATTGTGTATAACTTCTAATGCAGATGGTTATGACAAGGCCCCTGGCAACGAGTTAACTGTTCTTTTACAGTTTAATTCGCTGTTCAATGGATATGGATTAGTGGGCCACTTTAGGATCAGAAAATTACAGTGACATCAAAACCATAAAACTCTGCTACGCATGAGAAAATATTAGGTAAAAAGGGAATACAAAAAAGATGAATTTGGAACCAACGTTTTGTCACAGTTCAAAGCGTCAACAATGCTTATATTTTTAATATTTCTTTTATTTTATCAGTAATCCTTAGCAGTTTCAGTCACAATCGATGTCTTCGCCAGCACCAAAAGCTGGTATGCCAAATGGCAGATCACAATACGGAAGAAACCTGGCTGCGTTTCAAATGGATGAAAATGCAGCTGCCTCGTTTGACTGTAGTTAGTTAATAGCACATTGTTTAATGGTCTTTATGGAACCTGATGCTTTCTAAATTATTATCTTGCTTTTCATCTGCTGTACTGTCAATTCTTACTGCTGATCAGAATCTGATACACCAGTCTTCCAGCGCAATTCTAACCTCATTGAAGCGAAAGCTAATTTATTATAAACAAGAGATACGACATTCATTTAAAAAGAAATCTAAATTTTTAATACAGCTTTTATTGAAAAAGTTGGGATATCTAGCTAAAAACTATCTTTTTTATTCTTCTTTTGCGGTATTAAAAACACTTCAGAAGTTCGAATTGATGATGAAATGGTAAAACTTTTTGTTGAAAGAAAGAAGGCTGATAAAGAATCGTTCAAAGTAAACAGCCTGACCTAGAAGGTGACAACGCTACCTCGTAATTTTGAAGTTGGAAATATGTGTGATAGGATAAAGCGTTAATGCAGTTTTACAGCTAACAAAACCACTTGAGTTCATTTATTCAAACAGTTTTATTTGCAGTGTCAAGAATAACTTTATATAAATTGTGATGACTCCAAAAAGCTTTATACAGGGACTTAATAAATTAATATGACTTCTGGGACCAACAAAACCACTGGTAATAATAGCAGTAGTGATGGTATAAAATATAATAGTTCAAAAATCGCTTAACTGACTAGAATAATTAAAAGAAATAATGCTACTGGTTCTACTGTTCATCAAAAGCTGTCTCAACAAACCACATAAGGCAAGACATAAGTAGTAGGTCAGTAATGATAACAGCAAAAAGAAGCTTCGAGTAAAAAACTCTTTCAACAATGACTGTGTAACGGCATTTATTCATCTGTGAGGAATACAAAATTTGGACCCCACAAATTTGGGAGTGAGAAGATAGACAGAGCCATGTTTTCATTACATAAGCACCAAAATGATTATCTTTGGCTACAGTTTAAAAATAAACAAATATTAGCATCTTTCGCACTGTACCAGAAACTTTTAGAAATACTATTTTACACATTTTCATGAAACCGGGTTTTCCACCATTGTTCGTAATGGCGGCGACTTCATTGCTTTTGTCAACTTCCGTTCACCTTGATTTCGTGCTGCCGCAACGAAGGAAAATACGCAAAGTACGGCATAACAAATTTGATCAGCCTAATGAACGAAATTAATCTTAATCTTTTTAAGAGTTTCCAATACCGTTATGTATATATACAAAAGAAAGAAAAGTTGCTAAACGAACAGTTTTCATACAACTATTAACTGCATGCGATTATGTTCAAGCAACAAACAATCACATTTTGAGTACATCCGGCTGTGCCACCACAACACCAACGGTGATCATCAAACCATCACCTTTATTTAGCAACTGCTAACCTCAGAAGCGTATGCAACTGAAGGAGCTGTTAGGCAAATAAAGCAAACCAACTCAATGAGACTGCCAAACGAAAAATAAATCATTAGACCTAAAACTTCACAGGTTAAGAAGAAAAGGGAGTGCACTTCAACATATTTGGACAACAAACTAAAAAGAATTAGATTAACAATATCAACACAATTACAATACAAAAAAAAACAAAACCAGGCAAATAAAACTGATGAGAGCAGAAAAAATCAGATCAAAACTGGGGAACAAGAAGTGCAGTAAAAGTAACTAATAAACAAAATAATGGTACGACACGACAACAACGACAACTATAGAGCAAACCTTTTGATCAATTAAAAGTTCTATAAGCCCAGATTTTTTTTTGAAAGCCCAATTATCTGTTAAGCTCTATTCAACAATAAGATCCTTGTGCAGGCTAGACAAGATCTGAGATTCCTAAAGGCTTTATTTCCAACCCTCCAAAAACGCAGAAATGACTGTGTTTAACAACTTACTAATTTGACAATTCATCTTCGTCTTTTCATCTTATATTTGAAGAATAAAGCGAATAAAAGCTACGGCCAATAACTAAATAAGCAAGTCAAAAAAAAAAAAAAACAACACTCCTTTATAATAAATTCAAATGATTGGTGAGTCTGATTTCCTAATAACACACTTCACATTTAAATGAGTTAAAAAAACCCTAATACACTCACTGACCGCAATCACAAAGTGAAATAGATAAACACCAAAAAACCAGTAATTTGGAAAATTTGAAGGCTGAGATGTCATTAGAAAAAAAATATAAAGTAACTATGACCAAAAATCTAAGATATAAACACTGGCTTCAATAGATAAATTATATTAAAAGCCTGAATTCCAAAATCCCTAGTTTCCCTCTATATTTATTGAAAATATTTTCTTCCACCAGAAAATACATCTGACATAAGAATATTATGCTCGATGTAAAATGCAAATGTAATCAGCAAACAGTTAACTAGCTGCTGCAAATTGAAGGCTTCATTAAGAGAGACAGAATAATTTCATCTTATTGGGTGGAATGGACTTCATGAAAAATGAGATAGATTAGCTATGAATTGGAAGAATACAGTTAGGCAAAAAAAGTGGTTTCTACTTTAAAAACTGAATTAGTGGCGATCAATCTAAAAATCTTCACTTTGTTGAGAGTTGTTCCTCCCTGCCACCCATCAATTATTTAACATCTCTAACAAAGAAGTCTTAGAATATTATGCTCTTGTCATGCCACTAATATCTTCCATCGAACAATCATACTCAGAAGAGGATTTTGCTGATAAAGTGTCACTTGCATGTCTAAATCTTTTTGAAGCGACTTCTTTCAACGCATACACAACAGAGAACACCCGGTGGAGTGACCATGCAATTTCCCTACTCTAAATATACAAAAGAAATTATGTAAAACACTTTTTTTGAAATATAAATAAAGAGGGAAAAGTTATCTTCGTTCAGCAAAAAAGGCACTACGAATCAAAGAAGCGTATCCAAGCAACAAAAAAGTGCAGATTACAAATGGTGCGGTGGCTAAACGCAAAACTTACCATTTGGGACATAAACCGCCTTTGCACCAATTCGTTTTTTTTGCAGTCTAGAAACACTATCTCTTACTAAGGAGAAAAAGAAGATCAAACTGAATTTTAAAGTAACAAAAATAAATTAAATACGAGGAAGAGCAAGAAAGAAAACGATATGGAATACTGTTTAAAAAAAATCAAACTTTAAAAGATCAAAAAAAACTTTTTGTGACCAGGAATAGATAAATTAGATAAGATACTAACCGAACTCCTCCAGAACAAACATGTTCCCTCCGTAGGTGTTACATTTTTTGATGTTTCCAATTTCAATAAATTGCTAAAATTAAAATCTTTTTACAGTCCATTAGAATGCGTACAGCTGCTATTTGAGAGGACGTATTTAGAACCTGTCGATCAGCAAAAAGCAGAGCAACACCGTCAATACGAACTTGCAGCAGGCCACCCTGATTCGTCTGCACATCTTGCACCGGAAATTCTCCCCCCAAATCCCGTCCGGTTAGTGGTACCTTACCTCTCGCTGCAGCTCTTTCCATCGCTGCTTTTAAACATCCATAAAGTTCTCTGCACTAAACCATGCAACATAACAAACTGAACACGAAAGGAAACTCTAATTAAAAAAAGTAGACCTTCTTTGTGTAAAACTTATGCATTAGCACTTTGTCTTCTGCTCTTTGCCATAAACAAAGAACACGTGTTTTTGGTGAGTAAGTCATATTAACAAGCCTTTCATACCACCATCGATCAGTAATCATCCCATTGACTGCTCTCAAAATAACAGCATCATTGCACACCTGAATAGATTATATGTGGTTAACCCGTCCAGAGTTAATGAAAGATTGTAAAAAGCGATTTTACAGAGTATGGAAGTGAGTATTAAAAGCAAATCGAGCCGAACCTCTAAAAACAGAAGATCACTTTGTGAGTTAGAGCCCGCGTGTACTGTAAATGACTGCTTTTGAACTAAGCGACTTTCAAGTGGTTTTAATGAGACGCAGTTGCCGTTCTAAACCAGTTAATATTAAGTTACTAGACCAATATTTTAAGGTCATTAGATATACAGAATGTTACCGTCGTGGGTAAACTGTCGAGCAATTGATTAATAGTTTTCGAGTAAACCAAACCAATATGTGCCTTGCCCAACAAACGACGAACTTTCTGAACACCAAAAGAAAGTTACGTTAGCAATTAACAGTTTTTTAAAAGTAGAACATACATCTCCATAAGGTAAACATTTTTTCAACCACTTGATTTGGTAAAAACGTAGATAACAAACTAACTATTGTTGTTCAACTTACAAATCAAAAATCATGCGATAATTAACCTGAGTTAAGACTTTGTGATCCACTCCGCACATTACCATATAGGCAGTAAGATTATGCAATAGAGTTGCAAGAAGACGATCTTCATCAAGTTCCAAACGTTTCTTCTCAGAGTCCGATAAACTACTGTACCGATCTATCATTTCGCTAGGTTCTTGGTCCATCCCAACAATATCCCTCTCTTTAGCGACAACATCAAAAAAGATATTTTCCCAAAATACCATATTGTTCCAAAGTGGATTCTGCGTTGGAACTAAAAATAGATGGTTAATGGAGCAAAAACGTCGACTTCAAGATCATTTAAAAACTATCCTATATTTCTTTTATAAAGATACAAACAGAACAGTTCCGTTTTAAAACTTCCTTCTCTCTTTACATATAAAGCATCGTCTCCGGGGCTCTACAGTTTTTAAATAGGGTTTTAAAGTGATTTTGAGTCATGTAGAAAGTTTGAAAAACGTAAACCAAAAAACCCATCAAGAATTTATTTTACTAATCACTAAATGGTAAAAATACAAAAAAATTCCTCACTAAAGCCAAACCAGAAAATTTTCTGGAAAATCCTAAATAAAAAGTGCAAAAGTGATTGTTTTTAGTATTTTGACCGTCAAAAAATGCCAGCCTCTGGTCTGGGTTGCGAACTTTGAAAGCAGAATAGCAGAAACAAAAAATTCATTTTCTTTACTGATGTAATGAAGAAATACAATAACCCAACTCGCTCTAACTCCGCATAAAACAATAAGTTTTTTGAAAAAGTAAAAAGACTGTTTGAATGTGACGACTGTAGCACTCGATGATAACACGTGAAGTGGCATTAAAATTTATAAGTAAACGCCGCATATTTTGTAAATCAAATGCACTAATGCGGAAATTTAGTGCAACTAGATCTTGACTACATCTTCAACTATATCTGATTATGGTCTATTCAATTTATTATCTGTTATAAAAACAACTATTTTTTCAAGACCCAAAGTGTATAAAGGATGCCAAAGGTTTGCAGGTACTTGGTAATAACGTAACTTTTTTCCTTCTCAAGCCGAGGTACCATAGCGCAGTGTTACTTGAAATAATTACTGAGCTAGTATAAGAAACTCTGAGTATCGCTAAAACCAGTCTTTACAAGAACTGAAGAATAACAAACCTAAAACATTTTCATACAGATAGTGTCGCTGCCCACCAAGACTGTCAACGCTTCCTTGAGGCAGTACCGTCTTCAAAATTAAGCTTTTTGGGATTTCCAGTTGCATACCCTAAAAACTAATAACTAGTCAGATCAAAGCTATTAAATCAGGGAAAGAAACTAGAACTAGAGACTCTCTAAACTGTACCGGGTAAGTTTCTTTAGGTTTATCGGCTGTTTGCACCGTCACATTTTGCGAATTCTGAACACTATTAGTGCTAATTTTTTTGTCATCCGACGGTGCTGGTTCAACACTAGGAGATTCTGTTATAGCCTTGCTTTTTAGTAAACCTGGGCGCGGGGGAATTGGTGGTGGAGGACCTGTAGCTAAAAAAAGTATTTGCATGTAATAAAAATATGTTTTAGAAATTTTCACGACAGAAACCTTTTTAAAAGCTGTCAGTTTTAATAAAAGCTTTTTTTGACGACAAGAATTTCAGCAATACTTACGCAGTACTATGCCGCAGACTTGAACAGGTTTCCCAATTTTTTCTTTCAGGGCGGTGTCTGTCACCGGAGAAGATCGTTTTGCAGCGACGGGAGATACTCGACTCTGTGGTGGAGGAATATGGCGCGGAGACTGTGCATAAAAATCACTAGCAGACGTTGTAGGAGTATTCATCTGAAAAAACTTCAGTTAAGGGCCGATATAACAGCCAAAGCGATGCTGATAAATAAGTTCCAGAAAAACTTTTACGAAACATCAAAAAAAAAAAAAAAAATGCAAACCACGCTAGAAATCTCGCTAGAAGGTGTTGAAACCTCATTTTCTTTCATCCAATAATGTGTGTGAATAATTTCAAGAACGTGGAACATAGAGGCAAGGCCGTTAGAACCAGGTGTTGTGAAAGAATCAGCAATGCCAAGCGTGCAAGCTTGAAGAACCTTTACATATCCTTTGTACTGCCCCTTGCTCAACTTCTTAAAATTCTGATTTAGTGTGGCCTTACAAAAAGTATAAGTGCAAGTGATATTATGATGAAAATTAATACCAGAATGCAGTTAGAAAAGTGCATACCATATCTTGAACAAAGTCTTCTTCAGAATGCTTCGCATCTAGACCTAAATTAAGTTTGGAGCATGCCAGCTCCCTTAAATTTTCATCTTCCATGAGGCGACGAACCTTTGGATAGGTAAATACTCCAATACCTTGCCCATTTAGAACTTGTTCACATATTTCTCTAACTGACTGTTGATTTTTACTGCAAAATAAACAACTAACCTCATGATCGAAATGACACTATTAACAATCTACACCTTACAAATTTAATAAGCAGTGAACTATTCAAATAAAAATACTAAAACCACCTTTGCTGTGTTGCTGCATCTTCGCTCAACACACTTGCTCTAGACTTTATGATATGTTGGCTTTGCTCAACACGGTTGGCAGCTGCAACTGCTATTGGTCTTACTGCTTTATCACGTAAGGCTTGCGCCTTCGGTGCTGTGCGATTTAGTACCTAAAAAATAATGTATTAGTTAACAATATGACAATTTTTTCTTATTGCAGTCAACAACTACATTTAAAAGTTCAAGAAAAAAGATGAATAAGAGACTTATGGGCAAATGTTCATGGAAAAAATAACTACTTGATTAAATACATCTTGACTCTTCTCAGCATAACCATTAATTGCATTCATAATTTGAGGACCGAAGACTTTCTCTCCCGACTCATGCAAATGAGCGATACCCTAAAAGTATACCAACAGTTATCTTTTATTAAAAAAAAAAACATGGATAGAACGTGTAATCAACTTCACTGGTAAGTGTCTTTGTTAAATCCCAAAACAGTATAATACATTTCTTGTAATTTAAAGCTGCACACTAACCTTTTTGCCAGCTGCTTTCAAAGAAGCTGTTGTAGATGGGAAACGACTACCAGAAGTCTCAACGTTAGAAACAGGAAAACATTTGGGAGTATCCAAATCACCATCGTCAGAATGGTCAAATGATAATTCACCCTGAAATGGAAATGAAAAGGAAGCAAGAATTGTACACAAACAGTGGTGTCAGTTAAAACAAAAAAAACATTGTCTACTTTTGCGTCGGATTTCAGAGCCAAGTTTTCCACAAGACGGGCAAAATCTCCTTCGCTGTCGACGGCAGATGTGGAAACACCTGATGATATACTAGACCTAAACGTTAAAGTTGTAAGCAAACTCAACCAAGCGAGTAAATATCATCAGTCATTAGAAATGTCTAGCCCACGATAATTAAATACCTTGCACTGCTTAAAGAACTACCACTCGACTGTTCCAAATCTTCGACTGGCAATTTAAGCGTTGTCGGTTCTTTATAAACTTGATTTACTTTACCTAATGGTTCTGTTGCACCTAGAATGTTACGGGTAGATTTTTTACTCTGTAAACTTTACCCATTTTAGATTGAAAACTCAAACTCGTTTACAAGTTAAATTACCATTGAAACTGTCTTCTTCCACTGATGTGCACATAAATTCGCTGTTCTCTCCATCTTCTCCTCCCGAAGTTTCTTTTTCAGTTTCATCTTCAGAACCTAGGTTTGCAGAAATGTTAAAAATTTATGATGAAAAACATTTCTGTAAACCCTGTCCTGCTTCAGCTATATCTTTTTTCCCATATGCAAACTACTAGAACTGTTGGTCGAATGAGCTCCAGAATATTCTGAGACTTAAAATATCAAAGCATGGTATCCAACATAACACAACCTACACAAATATCAAATATTTATACACATATTTTAATAAAAAACACCTTCATCAGTATCTGCACTATCTGCTTGTTGCCAAGCGGCGGCAAGTGTCGAGT
The DNA here is from genome assembly GCA_900576705.1 of Enterobius vermicularis. Taxonomy (NCBI): domain Eukaryota; kingdom Metazoa; phylum Nematoda; class Chromadorea; order Rhabditida; family Oxyuridae; genus Enterobius; species Enterobius vermicularis. Next base: position 18,855 of record UXUI01008297.1, read on the forward strand.
CATCCGGATAGACCTAGAAACTACCGTCAGTGTACAAGGAACCACAGTCAAGAATGGGACTTTTACTCGAAAGAACTTGACACTTTCTCTGTTAATAAGACGCCGCAAGAGAGGCTACGACTCTCTAAAATGCAAGGCAGTGGCGAACTGCTTTCACTTTGCGGCAGCTAGATTGGAATGGACATGGAAAATGAAATAGATGAAGCAGAATTCATGGTTTAAAGGCTATGTCAGCTTTCCGCTGAGAGAAAGACAGTATGAAATTTGTCAAGAAAAAGCCAGAAAAAACCCGAGAAAAACGATATACGACAGGTTTGTGACAGAACCAGTGATATTCTGCCAGCTAAGCTGGAATTCATATTAACACGAAGGTCCCACCATTTGGTTTTGTTCCTCAGCATGTTATTCACTGAAAAGATGCTGGAAATTTGAAGTGCTAGTGTCCTTGTAAAGGACGCAGCAACAGGACTCTTCTGACCCCAAACGTTCTAATAACATTAAAAAGCTCTAAATTCTATAAAAAACAGAGAAGAAGTGAAAAAGAGGAACATTTGAGTTTTTTTAGTCAAATTTGGCAGAATTTGCATAGTAAAAGTTGAGTTATGGAAACGATGTTTGCGGAAAAGTGACTACGCGGGAATTTCACAGTTATGAGAATTTCTGTTCGGATTTCCTGTCGGCTCTCAATCTCTTTTCCATAATTTGAATATTTCCGCATGTGTCCTTCGTGCTTTTTTTATCCTTAATTTTCCAAATACTTACAATCAGAAATGATTACGGGGCAGAGAATGACAATGGGACATTGGAAAATTACACTGTTTTCAAAACACTGCTGCGGCTGATAGTGTTTCGTCCCTAGAACTCACTCTCCAGCTAGCGCTTAGTTGCAGGAAAGTGCCAGAAGTTTTTTTATTCATTTTTTTCTTAGAGTAATCTTTGAAAAGCAACTTTGTCAAAGAGAAGAATAGACGTCTTAATTAAAAAACCCTAAAAGTAAAAAAGCTATTAAAAGAAACGTACAGTAAAGTTAACAGGCATCAAAGAGTCGCTGAACCACTTGCCTTTATCACCAATTTGTTCAGGGTTTTCAATTCCGGTTTCAACTCTTACAAATGCTTCGTTATGAGGGCATAAAGAACATTCAGCAAAGTATTCGACCGCCTGCGTTCTACAATTGTTGTCAATTTAAGCTCACCAAAAAAGTGTCTTAATTCACGACTTCTTTCTATGTTTGATAATTTTTAAGACATCACTATAAATTTACTTGCAGAGGTGGAGAGTGAATTGGCTAAACGTTGGCCGACTGCGCATGAAAGATTCTAACTGTAAAGCCACAACTGGCCTCGGGTATAGCCTCAGCGTCCTCGTATGTTCAGTGAAGTTAGCAAATATATTGGAACTGTTGAAAAAACGAATCTGGAACAACACTGTGTTTCTCTGAGGTAAGCGAAACGGATGTGAACGAGGTATATGTATGTATAATAGTGTACAGGAAACTCACAATGGCGACTCTAACCGCTACGTCAGTTACGTCGCTGTCCATTACGTAACTAGACTCATAGCTCTTCTGAACTTCTACTGAATGTTCCGTAACACCACTTGACGTCATTTTCCCAAGCGCAGATTGTATATCGTTCTAAATCAAAAAAACCAGATTTTTTTCCAATTTGTACTTTTTCGATTTATCTGACAGAACTATTGGAAGAACGGAAACAACTTTTGAAAAAAGGGAACTACCATCAGAGTACTGAGCTCTGGCTCAGGTATTTCAGGAATTTCCAAATCCTCAGGGATAGTGACTGTATTTTTATCGAGATCAGCAACAATTATATCATTAGGAATAGCTGATATATCTTTGAAAACAAAAAATGATGAGGGCACTCCGATTAAGAAGGGAGTTGGCGCCATTAGAAGCTAAAAGAAAAATGTTTTTTACAGTCTGGCATCGAATAAGCTTCTCGAAATACTTCACTGAAGTATATTAAGTTTTCGAAGCAAAACAAAAAAAAAAACAAACCTGTTCAGCTGATGGCATGCATGATGGGAGGAGAGGAATAACGGGAAACATATATTCTAGAGGATAAAGCAAAGCAACAATCGCAAGGACGCACAAACTTACTGCGTTAAAATTACGCGACTGCAGTATCACCTGTTTTTAAGATTTCTCTTCAATAAAGAGTGGTAAAAAAAATGAAATGTTTAAAGAGCATCAAAAATGAATAATAAACGGAAAGATCTTCAAAAAGTAGTGACTATCCCAATAAAGAATGACTTTCAAGCAGTTAGTCAAAAAAACACATACTTTATACTCGAGCATCACAGCAGATATGATTCTGATTGCATCCTTGACCCCCAAGAGTTCAAAGAGAATGTGCAATGGAAAATCTACCAGGAAAAATCGCGTGTGGTCTGGCATCGTAAACTCTAATATGGGCATCAAACTTGTGGGCATCACCTGGAAAACTAATTCAAGAAATCGAAAACGTATTCCTAATTAACGGTTTATCTTTGCTTAAGGTTTCAGCTAAGGTTGATAGAAAAGCATCATCATCTTGGTGACTCTACACCTTAGAATAATTATGTAAAGTACTCTATTTACTTGTCCTAAAACAAAACATTCTTGTGCAGCTTTGTCAGTAATTTCTTTTAATTTCGAAACTATACTTCAATTTACATTACCTCTAACTGCACCTTTGTTTTTCCTGGAACAGGTACTGGAGCACTTAGCAGCATCAGAATCCATGTTTCGATTTCGCGAACCTCCTGCATCAAGGTGTCGGGAATACTGCCTGTCCAATGACCAGTCAAGACAGCCCACAAAGAATTTCTGAAAAAAAATCCGTTTGGTCTTATAAGCTATACTCGAATCTACCCTTATAACAATGTTTTTATGAAAATGAAAACTATTTTAAAGATAACTTCAGACAACTAAAACTAAACTCTCTGTTTGGAACTACACCACAATATTTTTTCCACGCTAAATTTTCAATAAGTCACTGTAGCACCAGCACAGCCAGAAGTTCTTCCACTGAGCACTCAACTTAAAGACCATATATTGTTGACCGCAAAAAGTTGAGAACCTTTCTGCAGGCTCAAACTGAAGCTTTTCAGAACTCATGCAAAGTGTTTCAGAAACATGGTCTTTAAACAGATTTATTTTTATTCAGTAAATTTATAACGGCTGTGAAAGATTAAAAAAATATATAACAAAAATATTCTTAAAATCTTTAAATTTTAGTCTCATTATTGGTTGACTTTCTTAGTCAAATCGAATTTTGTTATTAATCTCCTGTTCCAGTTTTGTATTAATTGTTAAAAATTATGCTACGTCTTAAATTAAAGCTTTTACGAGCCACCGAGGTACAGTAATTGAAATGAAATAAAATGGAAGATCTGTCTACATGTTGGCAGGCTTTTGAAACAATCATAATGTAACCCATCTAATAACGAATTTTCGGACGACAATGATTTTACCTGGCATTTTTATCTGCACACGATATGCGATGGCAACAGCTGTCAATGAGTTTTTTTAACAATGTTAGAAGTTCTCGAAACGACGATAGGAAAGTATGGTGACTGATAAGACATAGACTTGTTAGCGACGCCCCTTGTGAACGCCTGGAATCAAAACCCAGAAGGTAAGCATTTTTACAGCAGCTAGTCTTCGGCAAAAGAAGAAGAAGTCTCAAATAATAAAATGAAGCAATTAAAAAATTAACTTTAAAAAATTGAGCAAAAACACAACCTGCGAACTTTTTTGGTCGTATTCTCATTCTGCTTCTGTTTTTTTGAAGTAGTTGGTTTGTGTGTTTCAAAGCTTTGGTAAAAGTTCAGACATACTCCGTACCGCACTTTCCCAGAATCCTTTTCGGTTAGTGTAAAAACAAAATTTGTTGTTTCCTGTAGGGTACCAAGACCCTCTAAACTTCCTAAAAATGAATGTTTTGTCAGCATAACAAAAGCGTAGCAAATTTTTTTATCTATCAATTAATTTTTTAAATTAATTTTGCTATGCAGTAAACAGTTTTAATTGTAATGCTCTTCCCCGCGAAGAAATAAGCAAATGCAGAAACTTTCCAATAAATCTGTAAGGATGAAAACAAAATACAATAAATTATTTTTC
>UXUI01008298.1:2794-12908 GCA_900576705.1 Enterobius vermicularis
AATGTTTTTCGGTGTTGAAGCTTTTCGCATCCGTGTCCCTTCTCCTGTCCTATAAGTTTAATGCGTTATAACACTTTAAGAACGTTAACACCTTTTGACTCTCAAAACACTTTTTACATACCGTTTCGAGCAAAAGTCGTACTACTTTCTTCAAAGATAATTTCTGTTAAATCGTTCCCTGCAAATTTATAATGAAAAATAAAATTAGAATTTCTTATAAAACTGTATCACTTTCAAAGAGAAGTGCTCGATAACGCTCAAGAGTACCAGTAAATTGGGCGCAGTGAAGTTCTAGAAAATCTAATTAAACGGTAATGGCCTTAGCATCTTTTTTGGCCCTTTTGGCAATCTTGTTGATCACAGTTGATTTTATCTGAAAGGAATAGCAGCGTTAAAAGTAATTTTTACAATTTACACCAATCGCTGAATTTACTTGCCGCGTAATCTGTAAGACGATTCAGTTTCCTTTGCTGCTTCAGTTCTTTCCCATTTAGCTGCTTTCCTAGTTCACCACATCATTCGGTTTTTGTATTTGTGTCTTCATACTGCGGCTAAATTTCGACATATTACAGAAGTTTGCGTAGTTTTTCGAACTTTAAAAGATGTGGAATTATTTTGACATTGCTTTAATGTGTACTAACGACGACGCCACCACGAAACGTTCAACAGCTCGGGGATTTTCGCAGTTGAACAGCAGCAGAGGAAAAGGAAGAAAGGTGCAGAAGAGGACTCAAAAAATCCGACAGTCTTTTCAAAGGTTCCTGGTCAACCGAATTAAGAAATTAATAAAATCAGTCAGTGTCAGTCGTCAAGCAGTGATATATTCGTAGCCGTATTCGTGTCTAATCGTTAAAGCAAGGAAAGTTGAAAGCTTCTGCTATGAGCAACCAGATCCAATACAATGAATTTTGTTTCGCGCCGCCAATATCAGAAAAATACAGAAGACAAGAAACAAAATATGGTATGCGAAGTCAATCCCTGGACACAAAAGTTGAATTCATATGGGCAAGTCCTCACCGCTGCTGGAGTCAAGAATCAAATTTTTTTCATTATCGCTCTGCGTAAACTCTAGGAATCGTTACAGGTAACAGGTAAAATTGCAGAAACTTCTCGGTGGACAACTAAAACTACTCATACCCTTTTCAACATACGTGTCTGTAAACTGGATTTCGTCATTTACGGTGGTAGTGTTCAGTAGAGCTTCCGTTGGAATTGGCGCCTTTCCAATACAGCGTTATTCTTAGATATGACAGGAGGAGAGAGGAAATCTGGTGAACTACACCCTATATGTATACTTTCTGTAGCTAGTAGCTAGCCTTGCCATTTCCACAAAAACCAAGTAATTAGTTGTTCAGTGAGAAAAGATTCCGAAGAGGATACTGCATCTGGCTGGTCAAGCGAGTTTAATTTTTTGGCTGTTTCATAGCATATCATGTTACAACCTTACTTTTCTTCCATTATTGCCAATAAATTATTCTTCTGGTCTATCTAGAATTCTTTTATATTTATCAGACGTTTTTTTTATTTCACTTCATTTTATCTTTTTCAGCATAGTGCCTTTTTTTTTTTACTTTTGGTTAGAAAACTTTTTTACACTTGCCTTAGAAACGAAGGTATCTTTTTTTCTGACTTTCAATTCCCACACTTCATTTTGAAGGAGTCCTGTTTCTGAAGGCTAAGAGAAATATTATTGTAGGATAAACGAAAATTTGCTGTTCAATTTTTATGGTCGGAAGCCTCTTTTACACTGATCTCTGTTATAAGATTTAGTCTCAAGTAAAATCTGTTTGCAAAGGTGGAAAGAAAAACAGTCAAGTGACGTGCTAGGCGTTGAGACGTATCATATGTCCCACCATGCCGGAATCCACTTGAACGAGATAAAATGAATCAAAACTGTGAATTTTGGTCTTAAGGGAACCATTTTGAGCAACGAATTTTCAAATTTTTTTTGCGGTGGATTCATGCCAGGCAGCTTTTTGAAGCTTGTTTGTTTTCGTCGAGACAAGATCAAAAAAACTAGGAATAGATTTGGTATTTTTGGCAATACATCATGTAACTGTAGCGTGGTCGTGAAACTTTAAGTAATTTAGTATCAGACGGATTTATGTTACTAAAATTGTAGTATCTGTGAAAGTATAAAATGTTTAGAAGACTGGTACTTCTGATATAAACAGCTTTGATGCTATTTTAATTTGCTGTTTTCAGTTTTTAGTTTCTGTAGTAGTGGTGATAGTGGATTGATTTTCAAACGACCAACAAGATGTTCAATCAGATCATTGTTTCCATTTTGTTCTTCTCATGTTGTAAGTTTGTTTTACGATGTGACTTTGCATTTATTACGGTGTTACTATCTAGATGATTTTTTTTTTCTCAGCCTATGCACAAAAGGTTAGACTGAAGGATGTAGCAACAATCACACTTCATCGTGACGAATTTACAACTGCTCGTCGTTCGCAGGCTATTCCTCAGTTGAAATGTGTTGGAGGTTCGGCGAAAGCTCATGCTCAACCTAGGGTGGCAGTTTTACATCAGCATGAATTACTACTTTCTTAAACTTAGGACTCAGCAGTGCAGCTTAATGTAAGAAATAGGTAGTGATAGAAGGTGTTTTATAGGTCGTCCAGTGTTATAATCGTGGACTTGATGGCCATGATGTCCAATGGGAGTGCAAGGCAGAATTGCCAAAAGATGTCGAATTTGGAAGAGTAATTTCTTTTTGGTTGGAATTATAATGGAGTTTGAAACTTAGATTAATTTATGTGGTTAAATCATTTTTTTTAAAGATTCTTCAAGTAATTATTTTGTTAGCGCCTCGTTCTCGTTTTATGGCAGCTTTCAGATTCGAGTGTCTTGTGAAGGGTACGATTACCCAGAGGATCCATTTATTCTGAAGGGGTCTTGCGGAGTAGGTTTCTGGCCATTATAAGTGAAAGATTATTGAGCATATCTTTTATTCACGATCAATTTTTTATGTATGTTGTAACTCTTTTGGATTTTGACGTGTTTTAGCTGCAGTATGAATTGAATTTCGTTGATGGGAAGGAGAACTGGGGACATAACAGTCATCATCACAAGAAACACTCTGATGAGAGCTGGAGGTATTTTTGAGACAGGCATTGATTTCTTGATTTCATTATCAGTTGTGTTTCAGAAAGATTTGTCAATTATCGATTTTGAACTCAACCAATTTGATGACATTTGATAGTTGTGCTTTCATCTATTCGTACATTTACTTTAGTCTTCCTGGAAAACTCGTGACGATCGCCATAATATGTTTTATCGTGTACATTATACTGACGTCTTTGACTTCTCCACGGTTGGGAAACGAAGGCGACCGTGACAGAAGTATGTTTCTTCGTTATATCAATTTTACTGCTGTTTTACAAGCTGATAAAAGTTTTTGCATAAGATCGGACCATTATTTGATGGATAAAAGAACTGTTCTGGTACTTGAACATTTGTAAGGTTATAGTGTTTAGGACTCTTAAAATTGTGATCTTAGAGTAGCTGGTTTTTAAATTTCAGAAGCTTTTTTGGTCGAATATGTTGCTTATTTTGTAAAAATTTATAGGATTATGTGCTGACAGTGCTGCAAGAGTTTTTGGCGCTCAGCTATAATTAAATTTAGTTGATTGGGACTTGAAATCTTTAAGGGAAAATGGAAAGGGGAATTTTTTTCATTATTTAGTGCTTGGCCAGGTGCTAATTCCATTTAACTGTCGGGAATAATTTTTGGTTGCTAACTACTTTTAATTTATTTATTTGAGCTTTCTGGTAATTCTTCCATATCTCTGTACAGTTCGGCTCTTGAACAGTACTTCTATGAAATTTAAGAGATTCTTTTATAATATATTTTACTTGAGGACATTTAGCAACTTTAATGGGAGCTCCCACAAACAAAGTGAGAACTTATTTGCAAAAAAATCTCCGTTTAAGCAGCCGGATATGCATTCAAGTTCTTAATAGTTTCAAAATTGTTTTAATGAACTTTAAATGAAGTTAATTTTCGGTACACGTTTAGGAGGTTCTGGTGGATTTCCATTCCATCCTGGGCCAGGTTCTGGTAGAGGACCTCCTCCTCCACCTGGTTTTAAAACAACTTTTGGTGTGCCTCCTCCATCATACGAAGAAACTTGCAATCGCAATACAGCAAGTAGTTCCAGGATGGGCCGGCAGGGAGGCAGTGATAATGGTCCAGGCTTCTTTTCTGGACTAGCCCTGGGTGCGCTTGGTGGCTACTTCTTTGGTAATAGTCGAAGTGAAAGCGAGTCAGTTTTCAAAAATTTTTACTTGTAATTTTGCCCCCTTCTTCCTTAATTGCTTTTAACTGGATATGCGAGAGGTGATGATTATTAGCTTCCTGAGGGTCTGTCTATCGGTTCATTGACACCTCTTCCTACGATTTCCCAGTTCTCGTTGTAGACCTTATTTTCGTCACCGTAGGGCCGGAGGCACTGTATATGATCGCGACTTTTTTGGAGAAAGTTCACGAAACAGAAGCAGAAGTTCTTCACCGACTTCAAGCACGCGGGTAACGAGTGGTAAGTAACCAATTGATATCCGCTTTTTTTTACCAATCTATGTATTTTACCTGGGCTTTCTTAGCAGCATTGGGGGCTGGACGATTCAGTACTACTTTATTATTCACATGATGTTTTTAGGGTTTGGAGACACTATCCGCCGGTAATTTGCACTTTCTAACCAATTATTACCTCAATTTTTTTATTGATGCAGTAAGTGTACTATTTGCAATACCTATGTCACATACACGGGTCGAAAAAGGATTTGAATTTACATTTTGTATTGCTGGAGGTTTTGTTATGGTGTCTTGTTGAAATATGATCGTTTGACAAAAGGCTTCCAGCTTATACTTTTGACAACACAGTGATATTGCCATGCAATATTGTACTAACTTTACGAACTTTAGTTTTATATTCTGCCAATGAATAAACTTTCACAAGCTGACAGCAGTTGAGGCAACATTATAAGTCTTACGCGATGATAGGAAAAGAGTAAACACAAAATGGCTTCAAAAAAAATAATTTGTATAAAAGATCACAGTAACGATTCGATGTTTTAGACAGTTATTCCGTCTTTAACTGTGTTACTCATTCGGAGTTTAAATCAGTGGAGGATTTTTCGGTTAAAGAAGGTTGTCGTTTTACGCAGTGGTCAGCCGGTTTTTCTTGGTCGCAGACTTCAACTTATTATTGGGAAATTCATAGTTGGTTGGAAGAGGTATTGGTGGTGTTTGAAGTGAATAGTCTCCCACCGTGGATGACGTATCTTTTTTGAGAAGTGATTGGAAACAGGCTTCAACAGAATTAGGAGCACTGTGATTACGGAGTTCTCATCGGTCGACCGGATTTTTTCTTTAGAATTTTCCATTTATTTGGCTTCGACTTATAGATTCGCTCAGGTAAGGAATAGCAGGTAGTACAGTTTATTTCATGGGCAAGAATTCCTGCTCTAAAACTACGCTATAAATGCGTGGGAAAATAGCCACAAATATAAGTGGGCTGCAGGTTTTTTGCGCAGAACTATTGTATTTTAGAGGCCCACCTTTCAATGGCTTTGCTTTACTTTAGCATTTTAAATTAAAGAAGCGTTTTTTCTCATTGTTGGATTTCGTTTGTTTAACGCTTGTTGAAGAAGGCTTACAGGCACTCTTAAGTCATTTGTGCGGTTTCGTAACAAAATCGACGCTTTCAGATTTTGTACTTTAGACGTGCAAAACTGGGCCCATATTACTTTAAATGTAGATTCTGCAGAGTTGTCAGAAGCAAAAAAATGCAGCGTGTAAGAGTGTGTTCAAAAACACCTCTGTTCATTTAATAAAACTATCATCAAATCAACCAATTCTCGGAACTGACCAAAGGAAGTGTTAACTTGAAGATCTCTTCAGGGAAATTTGGATACACCAAAACTAGTCAAAAGCAGGATTTCAGAATTTCGCCTTCTCCTATCATTCATTCTGCTTCTGAAAAGTAGTAAAAAGCACTCCTGTCCTTTTTTCTTTAGAAACATTAGAAGCATGAGCACCTACTGCGGCTAGTAATGCCGATAGAGAATCAGGCTTCATTGCGTACCTATCACGACCTCCGCTTTCCTACACAAAACTCTAAAGAAATCTAAAATGAACTGCTTAACCAGAAGGGCAGGAAAGCACAGGGTTTTTTTTAAATCCCATGGATGAACAGAGGTCCGATAAGCAAAAATAAGAAAAAAAATGAGGAAATTCTTTGGTAAATTCGTCCATTAAACTGGAGCTTATAAATTTTCTTTTTTTTTGAGAATTTTTAAAAAACTAAACGTACCCCTAGAGTAAATAAAACAAGACCTTACGCTATGAATTTTTTACTCCACCTTAACTCCGACCTTATTGGGGTCACTTTTGACAGCCAACTTTTTGTGGGCGAAAATGCCGAGAAAAATTATCAGTACGGAAAAGGTTTTTCTCTCCTTTTTACTTTGCTTTAAAATTAAATTTTTTCTCTTCTGAACTAGGGGAAACTCTTGGTACCATTACGATATAACCTAAGTGCCAGAACAGACAAATAATTAGCAGTGCCTCCCTACCGCTTACGAAAGCTTTAAGTGAAAGATTAGCACCTGTAAATTCACCGTAGAGCTCCAGGTCGCCATCAGTTACAAGAATCGCAAAATAAGGGGAATAATGAAACTAGCGGGTCTTCATATTCGTTATATAATGTTACTGCAGTCGACAGGTAATAATCCTCAAAGGACGAATTGGATTTTTGCTGGTGCCTGGAAATTTGCCAATAGCAAGCCTCTGCAGCCCTGTATGTCGCATATTCAGTTGAGATACTTCAGTAACCGGAAAATTAACTTGGTATACTGCTTGAAGGGCAGATTCTGATAAACTTCTTAATTAGGTTAAATTCGCTACCATCGATGAGCCATTTTTCTTGCAATGCGTATTTTCCTTAATCTTAAGTCGTTTCTAGTCGAGCTTTTTACTTTTTTTGTACTTTTTACCTGGGGTTGTCTAATAAATTTTGCCGAATCATATTGTACTTAACGTAATAAATGCGAAGTTTTTGTCTCCTTTATTTATTTGTTCATTTGTTTATTTGGCTTGTTTGGAAGGACTATCTTTTTCATTTGTTACTTACTGGATCCGCGATTAGTTCATATAACTTTATTCATTTTAGCTTTAATTTGTATGTTCGAACGTGAGGTAGTTGTTTTAGAAGCTTCCTTAAAAAATGACTATTCAGTTCACAAAGGGTATTCACAGGTAACGATGAACTTTTAATGACTATTTTTGTCGCTGCTAGTTTTTTACCTCTTATTCTTATCTACTTTAAATATATCCTGTTTCGATATTCCGAAAGTTTTTTCGCTGATTTAGGTAGTCAATACGAGACGGATGACAGTTATAAGAACGAATGATAGTAACATGCCTGGTGAAAGTGAAGTAAATGATGATGTAAATGCATCTTTTAAAAAGGTTCTCCTGAACTTGACTAAATTTGAGGGATTGTTTTGTGCTTTGTACTTGTATACTTTCTTTAACTTTTATGGAACTGCACTTTATAGTTATGAGAGCATCATAACTAAGTTTTAAGATAATTGAGGTATTGAAATAATTTGCTGATGTAAAGCTGAAGTTTTTTTGTGAGGAACAAATTCATTATTTTAAAGATTGAATTTAAGTTTCGTTTAAAGCTACGACTTTCCTTTAATGTTATTGGTTACAGAAGAAGTATCGGATGATAAGGCGTCATCCGGCTAAAATATTTGATTGTACCGAGTGCGGTAAAACCTTTAAACATCCTTCTAAGATAGCAGAACATGTAAGGATTCATACTGGAGAAAAGCCATTTCGTTGCGAGTTGTGTGGTGCTGCTTTTTCGCAGGGAAATTCGCTAAAGGTCATTTCGATTTGTTAAAACTTTTATTTCTTCTTAGTGGGTTTATTTTTTGAGATGCTTACGAAGGTAGGACTTGTTTTTTGATGTTTTCTGGCTTGTTTTTTGTTACTGTTATTATCGTTTTCTGGTGTCAGCATTAAGTCTTGAAACAATGATTTTGCGATTTAGGTGCATTTGAGGTTACATCGGGGAGAGCGGCCTTTCTCTTGTGACTATTGTAGTCGTGACTTCTTGACTAGCTCCCAAAAAAGGTCTCACGAGAAAATACATTTAAGGAAGTTAGTTCACAGTTTTCTGTTCTTTTGTCTATAAATTCTGCTTGTACATTATTTTAACTTCTTTATTTTTTCAAGTCTAATGTAATCTTGTTATGAATGCTCGGCTTCTAATGTTTAGGCCAGGTGCTGAACCCCTTGTTTATGTATGCCCTGTGGAGGAGTGTATGGCACGTTACGCGAGAAAGCAGCGGATGGCTGTAAGTTTAGGAAAGCCAACAGTTTGGCTCCTATGTAATGCATGAGTTTGCTTCTGCGTAGTTTGTCTAATATTCGGGATATGTTTAACTCTGTGCGAAATTTTTTTTTATTTTTCATTGAATGAACTTCTATCATCTCAGTTTTTTTAAGAACCACATTCAAACCTGCCATCCAGAAATGGGAGAAATTGTGGAAGAAGTTGACGAGAAGCGCATTGTCATCAATACAGTTGAGGACTTGATCGAACAAGTTAATGAACCTGATGATGTTCATGAAGAGCAAATATGGGATGAGGGTCCTGTTGGTACCCAGTATTATACGGAAGTAATATTTGACGTGAGTACTCTTGTTTAAAAAGATTTTGCCGCTTAATTTTCTTGAAATGCGTCAGTTGCGTTGTGATGGGTTAATAAATGTAGGGTGGAGCCCTACATTCTGACAGTTTGCACTGCTATTCTGATCCGGTTGGCACTAGACTCACATCTGTAGGGAAGGATACCAGTGAGGAAATATTTTTGCCTTTGCGAGGTTCTGGAACCTATATTGATGAGGGCGCTGACGTGGTTGAAAACGAACCTGAAACCCTTTTGGTTCGTTTACTGTTTATTATATTGTTGTTATTTAATTGAATACTTTTTAGTTAAACTTTGATGTTAATTTTGCAAAATTATTTTTCATTATAAATGATTTTGAAAAGATCTGTTTCGTTCAGCTTTTGCTAAATTTTGGTTTTGTTATTAGGTGGACGGTTGTCCTGTCAGTGCCTTACCAGCTATTGTTGCTGAGGAATTACCAGATGCTGTAGCTGTTGAAGGCGATGAGTTAGAGCAGATCTATGTTGGTAGCGAAGAAGTTGTTGACGGTGTTGATTGTCATCCAGAAATGGTTTATAATTATGTATGTAGCAATGATGACACTTATTACAGTCCTGCTCTCGATGTACAAGACGGGGTTTCTCAAGGTTTGCATTTCTATTCTTGTTTATAAATGTCACCAAATTGGATTTCTTTTATTTTTTTCTTGAATGTCTATATCACGAAAATATAAACAACATCCTCTAAATTCATTGTTGTTTTTTTTGTTTTCGACAAAAGTTTCACTTTTTTAGATAATGGAGTAGGAGCGAAACATGATGGAGTGCTTCAAAACGAAGTTTTATTAGGCGAAGGCTCACTGGTATGCTGTATTACTGGAGCTCTTATTTTGTCTTCATTTACTGTTTTATTTCCTCTCAATAAGAAATCTTTCCGAAATAATTAGTTCCATATCGGCTTCAGTTTTCTTTTTTCTTTGATGTATTTAGGGATTAGTATCAGATCTGTTTCTTTAGGAAATTAAGTTTTATATTTATTTTTCATCTGTTTAGGTGGCTGTTCCCACTGTTTCCTATGTAGAAGAGGTTGACGATGTTGGAGGCTACGATTACAATGATGACTCTTTTCTTCTTCCTCCAATCATCACCAGAAAGTATCTTTTTTGAGAATATTGATTTCCTGACTTCTGTTGTCTCTATCTTAGTTTTTTTAAGGCGCCGTTTGAAGCGTTCAGAGCAGGGTTTGCTAGCTGGCACACATCATCTGGAAGTCGATCCTCTTTTGACTTCCAAGCAAGATGGTGACGGTAAAGAAGGGAATATCAAAATTGTTGCTGATGCGCGCCCACCGCGAAAAGGTCGACGGCGCAGTGAACATGATACGGAAAGTCATAAGGTAGTTTTACCCGATTGTTTCACCACTTCTG
>UXUI01008299.1:2309-23712 GCA_900576705.1 Enterobius vermicularis
GTGAAAAAGGAAATATAGTTAAAGACACATACAACTGTTTTTCGGTAAGCTAGAAATTGTGTGTAAAGTGTTCCAGTTTGGTAAAGAAAAGTCAGCTAGTCGAGGACAGAGGAGGGAGTGAAGATTTGATTAGAGCTTGAGGATTGACGAAAAAACAAGAGAGGAATCTTCTACTTTTCAAAATAATAATGAGAAATACCCATAAAATGTATGGGAAGCTTTTGTTTTAGTTCTCATCAAGTTTCAGTCTACTTCAAAAGGATTAATTGAAAGTCAGAGGTAATTTAGATAGAAAAATGGAAAATTCGGGAATCATTAGAGTGAAAGGACAAACAATACCAAAAAGACAGGTCGGACACACTTCTGTTAATCCGCATCTAAAAGTGATATTCAGTGGAAATTATATGTGTTAGCTGAAAGCTTAAAAAGCTGTAGGCTCTTTGTCATAGAACATTTCAAACAGTTTCAGGATACAAACGTTTTAATAGCTGTTACCAGTTTATTTGCAAAACTCAACTTTAAATTATTTAATATTTGCTCTTTCGCCATTTTCAAAGTTAATCAGAAAAGCAGCTCTAACAGAGTTTTGGAAGAAAACTTTACGAGCATTTTTATAACAAAGATTGCTCTGGTTCTGGTTAGTGTGTTATCGTAGGTGGTGGTAATTGGTCTTGAAGAACCTTGTGAATTTGCTCGCTCGCGAACTGCTGCTAGCACGCCCTGTGGGAATCATACGCGAAATAGCAACTAAATAATTTTGGTAAGCGAGGCGCGGTTTAACTCTAAAGGAGGCTCCGGAAAGGTGAACCTGAAGCTTCACACAGTAAATGGGGCTAAGGTTTAGCTTAAAAGTACCTGAAACCTGAAAAAGTTTCCTTTTCCTGAAAAAAGAAGATTTTTTACTTTAATTTCCGATCTTGGTGATATAATCTACGGTTTCAGAAGATACTTTTATTATCTAGAATTTCTTCTGAAACCGCTGCTTTCAAATTCTCTGCAAGTCATGCCCCCTGGGCTATTTGTAGATTTCTTTGATACTGAGATTGGTAATTGGTTCTGTAATTTAAAGGATTTTGCTTCCTCACTGACTGCAGTAGTAATTCTTTGGCAACTTAAAGTCCATATTCATAGCAACAAGGTTTGCGAGCGAGTGTTCAGAATCTTTCCAAAAACAATTGTGACATTATTCACGACTCAAAATTTCCTTCGGTTTGTTAGATCGGAGGAGTTTCAGTAATAAAAAATTTTAAGTATGAGCAGAAGTACAACATCCTAGTAAAACAAATAAGAGTTACTGAACTATTTAGAGCTGTTGCTCTCCTGTCGCTTCTTACTCTTAGTAACACTTACACAAAGGCTGGTCTGAAAGAGTTAAGTAATAAAAGTGGTGTCGGGCTGAAAGAAGTGTAATCAAAGTGGAATGCGAGGAATCTAATTTTTTTAAATCGAAAATAACTCTTGAAATGTTTCGTTCAAGGAACCTTGCCCACTTTCACTTTTTTTTTTTCAAAATATTTATCATTATCTTTCCTTGAGTTTTCTTTGACTTGTGCTACTTAGCTTTCTTTAGATCCGCTCTGTCTTGAATAGCCTTTTATTGGGCTTAGCAGTAAGATTATTTTTGATGGAGTTTTTGTCAAGTTGTTATTTGTAAGTATTTAAGTTGATTTATCAGACAGAGGGCTTTAAAATAAGTCGATTACATTGGTCGTTATATTAATTTCACATACCAAATGGAACAACTGAAACAGCAGTCTAATATTCCTTTTATGTTCCAAGAATTACAAAGAATACAGCTCCTAAAGTTATTGGTTGGTACCATTTACAAATAGACCAGTTGTTCGTTTACATTAAAATTTATGTTAGATCAGTACTTGATACATTGTTGTGCTGCTAGAGTAGCAGAGGAAGTTTTTAAAAACTAAGAAATTTGAAAGCTAAGATTTCAGAACGTTCCGCAGCTGTTTCAACAAAAAGGTTTAAGTTTTCATAGAACTGAATAACTGACTTAATGACCGTCATTACTACCACAGCAAGTGTCTACAATGCGACTGTAGTAAATAAGTCTTAGATGATTTACCGTTTGTTAAAAACTTTTAAATTTTCAATCAAAACACCACGCCGGACGATCCATTTAAAGTGTAAAACGGCTTGAAACTAAAAATGCGGTAAGAACATCTTGCAGAAAACCGCACCAGTGCTTCCAGTAGAATAAACCATAGGTGACCGCCAGCGTTTATTTTACGTAGAGCTATATCCTATTGTATCACGGCACTCGTTTGAGCACTGACAGCTAACTTATGACATAATATTCGTAAATAAGAACATGTAAAGGGGCTAATGAAAAGCAAGAATTTTCATTAGTCTGGAGACATTAAGGTCCAGGTACCTCAAGTAATGATTACTGAAAAATTTTCCGGCATTTCCTCAGTCTTTATCAATAAGATTTTATTTTGTACTCTATTAAATTACATTTTTGTTGCATTTTATGAAGTTGAAAAATAATTATTGCCTATTTGGCTTAGCTGCTTAAAGATTAACTGCATTGTTCTCAGCAACGCGGCATGATCTATTTGACTGATTCATGAGACTAATCCAATTGTACTGCTGCGTTCGTCAACGCCACGTAAACGAGTCATATATAAGTATGCCCTGATGACGTCATTGCGTGTGTTTTTCCCGCGGTTTTTTGACATTCAAATTACATTGGACGCATTCTAAAAGAAGAGGACAAGTTTCCAGCGACCTGCAGTAGGCATTAAGATAGCATGTAGTTTTCTTGTTAAGCTGTATTTTGGACAAGGAAAGTTGTAGATTTTTTTGATAATCAGATTTCAAACTGTATTAGCCCAGTGCTGGCCTTATTTCTCGTAATAAATATAAACTAGGAACATTTTTTTAAAAATTGGATAGTCAAACAGGCTTGGATGTTTTCAAGAATGAACTTGTAGTGTTTATTTAAACGGGGTACCAATGAACTTATAAAATCTACAGTCGCTTTAAAAACATTTTTGCGGAGGGGATTGCTACTGGTAATTTGCTGGACCTGTAAATCTCTGGGTGTTCAATTCAACAGAAATTTCAGTTTGAATTTAAGTGATTAGCGCGAATGAAGTCTGTTTGTCTCTTGAACCATATTGGTCGGTGAAAGGATATGTAGTATGATTAGATTTAAACTGTTATTGTTTGATTTAGCTTTTATAAATACTTAGATCCAGTGAGGAAAAAAATGCATTCTGGGTTACTCATATTTGCCAAAAGAAAACGAAAAAATGAGACATACTGAACGGTTCTGAGATTGATATGCAGGGAATATGACGCTATAGACAAATGTGTTAACAGTGCGCAATATTGCACATCAGTATAGCTCGGTGAGAGGTACCGTTGGTTCATCTTATTGTGAACTTGTTGTACACTGTAACACCGATCAGCAAAAGTTACTGCATTTTGGAATAGTGGTCATTCCATCCACTATTTTGTTGTGATTTTACTGGATATTAGTGGAGAATTGAACTTTTTTCACGTTTGAATTCGTTTTTGATAATTATATTTGATGTTGTGCGTGCGACTTCTTGATGGTTATGTATCTATTTTAAAGTACATACTATATGTTTCTCGCCTGCCGAGTATGGTGGGCTTTAGTAGACACGTTTAATGTAACCTGGGGAGAAACGTTTTGTCCGTTGGTTATTTTCTTGGGTTTATTTTTTATTTTGTTGCAAGGAAGACCCAGCTGTATTTGGGTTTGTTGTCCCTGATCTTTTGTCTGAACGAATTTGTAGTAAATATAAATATTATTAGTTTTAGTAGCGAGCTGTCAGTACACCTTGGTGATGTCTGGATTGCAGAATCGGACTCTCTCCAGTTCCTCGCCAATGCGAGAGATTCAGAGTCGTATAAACGATATGACCGTCACTTCAAAAACGCCTGGTGCAAATGATCGCTGTATGAAAACACCGAGCAGTTCAAAGAGGTAAAGTGGGACATGTTAAAGCAGTGATTTACTAGTTGAGCCTTTGATCTGCTACTACATATATAGCTTGAGGCAAATAGAAAAGGAAATCTACTTTGCCACGGTCCTCCATGATCATTTAACGTATTTGCAGAAATGACGGTTTCTTGATTCGACAGAAGACTCCAAATAATAACGCAGGACACAGTAAAGCTAAAGGGCGGCTGAAGCAACGTGAGGTTACACCTTCACGGAACCCGAATTACTGTGGGACCGTAGGAGGTGGTGATCGTTTTATACCAAATAGGAGTGCAACTCAGTTTGATTTTGCTAATCATTGTTTGTCGCAGGTACGTTCTCTCTAGATATGCTGCTCGCTTGATGGTTCTGTTTCTTCTTATCTTTTTTTAGGGCGAGTCGTCGCTGTTAAATACCTCATCCTCTGCACCTGTAAGTCCTGTTAAGGCTGAAAAAGAAATAAAGAAGCAACTAATGAGAGGTTTTCTTTTGTGGTCATAGATTCATACAAAGTTGCAGTCAATCTGTTGATATATTTGTATAAACCCTTTTTTCAAAGTTCCGCAAATATTGGATTTTAAGCAAAATCTGGAAGTGACATAAATTGCGAAGAACGTATATTAATGTACAAGAAGGGTCAGGCCCCAGCAGCTCCGCTTGGTTATATGCATCACCCGAAAGTATTATATTGTTCTGGTGTAAATGCCGCAGGTAGCGTAAGGAAAGGGCTCAGGCATATCCCTTGCTCTCCTGAACGTGTGTTAGATGCTCCAAATTTAATGGATGACGTTTGTTAGTGAATATCCTTTTTTAAACCCATTTAATAAAAAAGCCTTATTATGCGAATTTATGGATAGAAGGGCATGAGCTGCGGGGGTAGTTTTTTCTTGTGAGAAAATTTCTAAGGATGTCCATTTTTTCTTCAAGTATTTTAGATCTGAATTTGATGGATTGGGGACAGAATAATGTGATAGCCATTGCTTTAACTCAGACTTTATATCTATGGAATGCTGAAACTGGAGACATTGCTGTAAGTTTTTAAAGAATTTGCCTCGGTTTTCGTTAAACCATTTTGACTAGGTACATTTTCATAGTTGGCACCGGAAGTTATACACGCTGGAATTTTTTAGACGCTATTCGAATTGCCGGAAGGAGAAAGGCTGTATGTGTCATCTGTCCAATGGTCTGCCGATGCAGCATATATTGCTGTTGGAATGTCTAATGGTGAGATCAGAGTAAGTTTTCATTGTTCAGACAAGCTTACTGTTATCCTAATTTTTATGGAAAAGTCTTGGTCATCTAGGGAACAATGTTTGTAGAATTAGGATTTTTAGCTCTTCGATCCCACACGGGAAACTGCCTTACGGAAAATGCAGGTGCAAATAAATCGCGTAGGTAGCCTAGCATGGCGACAACATATTGTGTCAGCGTACGCAATTTTAAATTTTTTCATGTTGGCTACTGTCGGTCCCATATGGATTTCTTTTGAATTTTCTGGTAAGGTTTCATTTACTATAATGAAATTTTAAGGGGGTGCCGGTCAGGACGGATTTATCATCACGATGTAAGAGTGGCCAAACATCATATTGGGTTTGCGATTTTAAATTCTTTTTGGCTGAGGTGAAGTTAGCGTCGAGCGATTGATGGAATCGTGTTTTAGGACATTTGAAAACCATGCGCAGGAAGTGTGCGGTTTGAAGTGGAGCCCAGATCTTCATTATTTAGCTAGTGGTGGAGGTGACAATATTGCAAACGTTTGGGAACCTAATATGATATCGGCAGAAGAACCAGTTTGTCATTACTTTTACTCGTTTGGAGAGGCACTCGTGATTTATGTAGCATTAAAAAGTCCGTCTGCATCGTCATATGAAAGGTATGTAAAAAGTGTTTTACCTCTAGTCCTACAATTTAGGTCCCATTATATACCCTGGATGAACACTTGGCCACAGTCAAAGCAATTGCTTTTAACCCTCATAAATCTTATTCTTTGGCCACAGGAGGTGGTATTAACGACCGTTGCATTAAGACTTGGAACCTCACTACGGGCACGCTCTGTCGTAGTGAGCAGACTGATAGTCAAGTTAGTATCTTAAGCAGTTTTTTAGAGTCAGGGGAGCTTTTTTTATTCATTTATTTATTTTTTTTTCTTAATCGTTTTATTCAACGAAATTTTCACAGGTGAATGGTATTGCGTTCAGCCAGCATTATGATGAGTTGATATCAGCTCACGGGTACCCAAGCAATCTTCTTCGAATATGGAGAAATTCAACTATGACGTGTATTCAGGTATAAGCTGTAAACTGTTCTTATAGTCTGCATCCTTTAGTCGGTCGAGTAGCTTTTTATATGTGATGGTTTCTTGAGATGGCCGTCGTTTCCTCCAATCAGTTCCAGTGTCTAATTTATGATTCTTTCAAAAGGCATAAAGGTTCTTTAAACCGCTTTTAGGAGCTAACAGGACATTCAGATCGGGTATTAGGAATTACCGTGTCTCCTGATGGTCAGCTTGTTATGAGCTCTTCAGCAGATGAGAGTTTACGTCTCTGGGCATGCTTTAAAGTTGACAAGTCTATGAACCATAAAGAAAGAACAAAGAGTTCTCGTCTGCTTGCAGCTGTTCGGTAAAAGAGAAGTGAGCGTTGGTCTGTTTCTCCAATGGTCAGTCTTAATCTAACGTGTAAAGTTCTTTCTACTTCAAATGCAAAGATAAATATTTAAATAAAGCTGTACTTTTTCAGGCTTTACCTTGCATATTTTATTTTAAGACTAAACTAGATGTTATTATTAACTGTTCTCAACGGATCGGCATACGCCATAACCTCTCTATTAAAGCCATTTTATAAGACCGAAATCAGTATCGCTCATGTAACCAGTGCAAAAGAAGAACCGAGATAATGGGAGATGTGATTACATTAATATAGTTTGCAGTCAAATTACTTCACAGTTAAAAAGTTAAAATTAACAAACAAAAAATACTTTAACTCCTTTGAAGGGAACTTGAAAAAAACTTATCCAAAAGTTTCTTTTTCTTTTAAAAAACTGTAGCAACTGATAGAGACTATCTTATATAAAATTTTGGCCGTATTTAGAGCGCTTATCTATAAGTGGCCAAAATTTTATATGAGATTTGGCTTCCTCAGAATCATATTTCGCAACCGTTGTTACATTATGTTTTGGTTCATACACCATCCGTAATTAGCACAATGATACTTTTTCGTCATAACCTTAGTGCAACCTTTTGGATTTTTGAATCAATAAAGGAATTTCCCCGCAGTATCAGGACGGGAACTTAACAATTTAAGTGGAATGAGAGGATTGACCTCAACCAGGTTAAACGAGTACAGTACATTTACATTGTTTTAAAGAGAGTAGAAAACAACTTTTGGAGATTAACGGTTCCGTATGTACATCTAGAGGAGGGGTGTTTGATTTCGGAAAAATTGCTTCAAGGAGGTTTCGACAACAAAGGTATGAGTGGCATTCACCGATGCCCAGTGAAGACGTCATGTCGAACTCCTGAGAGTGTCCAAATGCCCAGACGAGTAGTAGTTGTTACGTTTTTCGAGTAGTCTAATGAAGCGAAAGGGACGAAACTATGTGGCATTCTGAACTTGTTTGCTGTAGGTGATACAAGCTGTGTAATGCAGCGTCTAAGGTAGTAACTGGTGGTTCAGGTTTTGTCGAATTGACCGTTGCTGGTTGTTATACACATCCGAAATCTGTGCTTGCAGAGGGAGGCGGTGTCTGTCACCTTATTCTCATGGCTCAGGAGGGAAGGTTTGTTAGTGCGGCTAATGTAAGGAGATTTCCAAAAATTGTGCTGGTTTGTAACAGATCGGGAATCTAAGTTGGAAACTGACACATTCGCTAAGAACTGCGAGGTCCTAGATATTGCGTTGCTGTATAATCAAAGAAAGTAAAGCGTGCTTTCTCCGTGAAGTCTCTTGGACAAACTCTTCAACATATGAGTTTAGAATGACTCTCGCAGTCTTATTTCGTGGTTGATGGATCTCCTCGAATCCTCGTCATAGATATTTAAGGGTGTCTGCACACGCGTCAGATTCCAGCTCCAATAAAATGCAGACCACGATCGTAGTGAAATACTGATATCTACCTCTCTGGCGCACCTTTAATGGTATTATGAGCAGCCGACTAGTCAGCTACTATATTTGCTTCAGGTTCAATACACTGCTTGATCCGTAGCAAAAGGGCAGCAGCATCTCATCATTTCACTAGAACAACGGAAAACTTACTGCTCCGTTGCTCGATGCTCGTAAAACGCTATTGCTTTCCATTGCTCTATCTCTCTTGTACTTTCCTCTAATAAGAAGCCTTTTATTATTCGCCATTTCACCAGGACTGCCAAGTGTTGAAGAATCTTTCCTGCAGATTCTCCGTTCCTCCTCAGAATAAGTTTGTGTAATCAAATCTCAGACTAACTGTACTACTTGTCTCACAACTACTCCTGAAACCATTTTTTTCAAACATAAAAGTCTTCAAAACTTTGTCTGCTATGAAGAGATCAGATCCTGCCGTTGTAAAAAATAAAGTCCCAAGTCCATAGCTAAACTTAAAGGTTTGTAGAACAGATTTGACCATGAACGAAATTGGACAAATGCCAGTTTGAAAAGCACTTTGAATTAAGCCCGAAGAAATCAAAAAACAGCAAGGGGAGATTGCTGTGAACGCAGTGGACGTTGGATTTGAGCGTCTTGTGTGTTGGGCAACTTCCAGCTGCCATTACTGATGCCAAAAGTGATTGTATTTGAATTTGATGCATCATTCTTTTCCATAGTTTTTGCAAGACCTCTGAACAGGTATAACTGGAACTTACTTCAGCTTTTGCCTTCTTTTGCTTTTTTTAATTTCATATTGAAAGCGATTTACTGACCTTATTTTTTTTTTTCTAAAGGACTAGTAAAAGGAAGGAGCTGGGAAAGAAGATGACTTATCAACGTATTTTACTTCAGTTATTATTTTTTACCGAATAATTTTGTTCTTTGAAATGCTGACGACATATTACGCTGCTGTTTTGTTATTGTTTACCACAGAGTTATATTTCTTTTGTGTCCAGTCGACCACTGTTTTTTTCCGGGAGACTGCCTTTGTAGCCTTAAAAGCGTAACTTTATCTTTAAATATTTAAGGGAACAGTCTCCTACTTGTTTCAGTTAGGTGACTGTATAGGATTTATTAAAAAATAATTTTTTTATTTTAAGGTTAGTGTTTGCGGTATTTTTGGATGACACGTCATGGCAAAAATTCTACGGCATCTGCCGTTTATTCATATGCTGAGAGAAAGAAAGATTCGAAACAATCGGGTTATGGTACACTGCATGAGCGTCTTGGTGCTGATTCCATAAAAGATTTTGACTGCTGCTCTATCACTTTACAAGTATGCAGGTAAATAAGTCTTTTATTTAGGGATATCGCTTCGGCTGTTATTTTCCTCATTAGTTTTTTTAGGAAATTAGCCACTTTTTGAGAAATGTTTTGAAGCTTTTATACTGCCTTTGATGGCACTTTGGATTTAGGGATCCTGTAATAACCCCAAACGGTTACATATTTGATCGCGAAGCTGTTCTTGAGTACTATTTGCAGCAAAAGAAAGAAAATACTAGGAAGCTGAAAGAGTGGGAAAAACAATGCAAGTTGGAAGAAGAAAGGGCGGAAAAGGTATGGTGACTAGTTTCACAAGTCGCGCTCAAGTAAATTTCTTGTCATAACCTAATGTTTCTCAATGTTTTTTTGTTAGGAGAAAAAAGTAAGTGAAGAATTGAAACTAAGGAAATTTGCTGCATTAGAAGCAACACCTGCTCACCCTGGAGGAGAACCGGACTTTGGTGATGTGGAGATAAAACAAACGACGTCTGCTGGAGCGACAGCTTCTGGTAGTAAAGTAAGGCTCTAATCTTTTGTGTAATACAATTTTAATTTTTTTTCGGGTTTTTTTAAAACCTCTGTTTCTGACTCTTCTCAGTTTGAAACAAGTATCTTTAGTTAGGCAAAAGATCGGTGCCGCCTGAAAGTGATGTCCCTGGGAAGAAGTCAAAGGAGGAAAGTATATCAAATATGGAGGGCAATAAAAAACATGAGTTTCCCAGCTTCTGGGTGCCTCAACTCTTACCAACAGCAACAGAGACCAAACTTGAAAAACCTGTAAAGATTTTTTTGTTATTTATTGGCCTTTCTAGCGTCACTCTGGCTTTATGATCGTTATTGTTGTTAAGGATCAACGAGTTCTTTGTCCTTTATCAGGACGACCGTTAAAAATCAAAGAACTTATGCCTGTAAAGTTTACCGAGATGCCAGAAGACAGTAATAATAAGAAACTTATTGCTAGAAAAGTTCGCTATATGTGTCCCGTAACGCATGACGCTTTAACGAACACGACGAGATGTGCATATTTAAAAACGAGGTTTTCTCCAAATCTATATTCTTTTGTTTTTACTGGCAGCAAACCTGAAGTTTACTTTTTAGACTCTGCTCATTTTTCAGCCAGACAGTAGTGACAATGGCATGCGTTGAAAATATAATCAGGAAAGATATGATTGATCCACTGAATGGTAAAAAAATGACGGAAAGTGATATTATTGAGTTACAGCGCGGCGGCACAGGTATTTTTTTTTTATTTCTAATTAGTGGGTGGTTTTACACTCCTGATCTGAATGTTCAAATTGTTCTTTTGCCTTTTTCGTTTTGCAAATAAA
The DNA here is from genome assembly GCA_900576705.1 of Enterobius vermicularis. Taxonomy (NCBI): domain Eukaryota; kingdom Metazoa; phylum Nematoda; class Chromadorea; order Rhabditida; family Oxyuridae; genus Enterobius; species Enterobius vermicularis. The sequence continues at coordinate 12,989 of UXUI01008299.1, forward strand.
TTTTAATTAGCTTTTGATTGCTAAATTGTGTATGCTGTAGGTTTTGCTTCGACAAATAAAGTTGACGCGAAATTGATCAGACCCCAGTTGGAGTTGCAGTAATTCTTTCTGACAGGATCATCATTTTTTTGTTTACCTAAGGAACGATGCAAGTTATAAATGGATGCACACTACATTACCTTTATTTCGCATTAATTATTACTTTAATGTATATATGGAATGTCTAAGAAATCGTTTAGAATAATTCTTTTGCTGTTAAGTACAGTGAATGACTTTAGGGAGCTAAGAAAATAATGCTTTCTGTGAAAGAAGCGCAAATTTTTTCAAGAAAAATTTGCGGATTATGAATTAATCTGTTAAAGGTTTGAAGTTACGCAGCTTTCGCTTTAGAAGTGCCGACATTGTTCACTGTTCGTTCCATAAGGTTTTTTACGAGATTTTTTTGCAAATTTGAAATCTAATGGTGATCAGGTTTAGGAAAGATAAAATAAAAAACTGACAAGTTTTTCAGTTTAAAGCTGCCTAAATATTTTTTCTTATTGGAAACACTGAACTAAGTGGTGCTACTTGAATTTTTTTATTTTCTGAAATTTATGTTTGAACTTGATGAAAAGACTGTAACTTTTGCATTCGTTTATATCACTGTAGTGAAATGTGCTAAGTCGTAATTTTAAACTTTTTGGCATTTATGTCGTACTTCTTGTGTGATAGGCATTTTGCCTTCTGGAAATAAATTACACAGTATTTTATTTTCGAGTTGCCCTTTATCGCGTTAGCTACGCAGTTATTGTTGCATCTTTCTTAATTTTCCAATTCTTGTTTGATTATCATTGTAATTCGGCGTATTTCGGTAAGACGCCGTGGCTCCATGGACTCTGATTTCATATGTTTTAAGTTTCTTTTTTTGATACTCAGTTTGCGAGGTGTTCAGAATCGCTTTGAGAGCTGCTTGAAGATCTCTTGGTGAGGTATCACTTGTTGAACGGCACTTTTTTGATTTTGGCTTGGTTTCAGAGGATGACGGAAGTTATGCAAAGTGGATTTTTCAAAAGGCCGGCACTTCCAATGCCGTTGGTGCATTCCTTGGGTAAGTTCTTTATAGTATACTGAGGGCGCACTACTGTAGTGGGTCACTTTTCGCTCTAAATCTCTGCAAATTGTTATTTAGGACCAAAGAGACCTTGCTTGGAAGTGGTGCAGGGAGGTAATCAAAGTATTCCTGCTCGCACTTCAAGTCTCAAAGCTCCTATTATGATGCTTAGCGGGCATGAGGGGGAAATTTACACAGCAAAGTTTAGTAATGATGGGACATTCCTAGCTTCTGCTGGATTTGACATGATAATTTGTAAGTTTGTGCTACGTTTAGTTGTTTCTCTGTCTTGATTATTCTTTTTTTGTGTTTTTAAAGTATTGGGCAAGTTTGTTAGCATGTAGTATGCTTTACTTATAGTTTTGTGGAACGTCTATGGAGACTGTGAAAACTTTTCTGTGTTAAAAGGTCATAACGGAGCAGTGATGGATGTGCATTTTAGTACTGATTCAGGGTTCGTTTTTGAATAATTTATTTGTTGGATGGTTGCTTTAATAGTTACAAAAAAAAGGCATTATTTGTCTTCTTATATTCCAAGAGGAAAACTAAAAAACAAATAATTCAAAAGCAAAGATTCGGGAATAGTTGCATCTGTGGAGTTCCCGTTTAAAAATATAATCTTTAAAGCAGTTAGATAAATAATCATTTTCTTGTTAGGTACCTTTTTTCCGCTTCTACTGACAAAACAATTCGCGTATGGGATATGGAGACTGGCGCTTGCATTCGAAAGTTTAAGTCTCATAAAGATATTGTTAACAGCTGTCATCCTGCACGCCGGGGACCTCAGCTTGTTTGTAGTGGATCGGATGACGGGAGTGTTCTAGTTAGGATCAGATTTATTATTATATGCCTTCCTCATTTACTAAGTGTTACTGGTTAATTAGGTTGGTGGCATTCATATTTGAAGGTTCACGATATACGAAGGCGCGATCCGATTGCTACTTTCCAAAATACTTATCAGATAACTGCAGTTACTTTCAATGATACAGCTGATCAAGTTGTTGGTGGTGGTATTGACAACGATATCAAGGCAATTGCTTTTAATATTCTATCTCCCTTTCTCTCCGTTTTGCGTGAACAAGAGTAAAGTTTTCAAAGTGTTTTCAAATTATTTTTTGTAGGTATGGGATCTTCGACGGAATGAAGTTATGTATGTGATGCGTGGCCATACAGATACAGTAACCGGTTTAGCACTCAGCCCTGATGGTTCATACGTTTTATCCAATGCAATGGACTGTACAGGTGTGAATTGCATATTAAAACTGGATATTGTCTTATCTGATTCATATAATCAACTTATTCTTAATCAACCGCTTGGAACCATTCAAGCATGCGCTTATTCCACAATAATGACTAACTCGTTTTAGCGAGAATGTGGGATATTAGACCTTTTGCACCAGAACAGCGCTGCCACAAGACATTTGTTGGTCATCAGCATAATTTTGAAAAGGTTTGCTGGAGTTGATTAACTGTATTTTTCTTCAGAAGTTGTACACAAGAAATAAAAAAACTTATCTGCTAAAATATTTTTTTCCAAGCGGTTCAGCATTCAGTACTTTTTGCAAAGTTGCTGCAGTTCTCTGCTGATTTAATCATTTAGAAAGAAATTTTTATCATTTTTCAGAATCTTCTTAAGTGCTCCTGGTCACCAAATGGTCAAAGAGTTTCGTGCGGATCGAGCGATCGTTTCCTTTATGTTTGGGATGTTACATCACGAGCAATTGTTTATAAGTTGCCGGGGCATCAAGGATCTGTAAATGCAACAGATTTCCACCCCAAAGAACCTATATGTTAGTTTTTCTGTCTTTGACACTTGTGATTAGATTTGCTGACGTATTGCAAATTATTTTTATATTTTTTCAGTGTTGTCTGCTGGAAGTGATAAAAAAATATTTCTTGGCGAAGTGGATCCCCGATGACTATTGGTCTTATTACTTCGTTCTTTGCTCCAAAATGTTAATTTCTCAGTTCTTGGTCTCATACAGATGTCCTTCCATGCTTTCATTGTATAAGTTTCAAGTTGTGCGCCTTGTTTCATGATTCTTTTGGTGAGCAAAATGGCGTTCAGTACGGGTTATGGAGTGTTTTGTGTGACAGAAGTGTATTTGTGTTGTGACGTTGACATGGACCGTCAAGTAGTCAAATTGTTAGATGCTTCGAAAAACTGCTTCTTTCACTCGCTTTTTTCGCGAAGAGCCGAACGGAATACGTTGTTCTGTGTTACAGTGTCACTTTGTGTTACGTTTTTTATGATGTGGCGTATGCTGGGTGTTTCTCAGTAATTTCCAAGCACGGACAGAGTATGTATCAGGTAGCACAGGCTTCGATATATCAATAAATTACGGATTAATCTTCAGTTATACTTGTCTAACACACGAATGGTTCAGACGTGTTAAATTGCTAAAAGTAGTTTTCAAGTTGGGATTTGCCTGTTTATTAAAAGGTTCAATTCTAGTTGTTATCCGTACTGCTAGTTGAGCGAAGAAATTTGGGTCCTGGAAGTATTTGTTAGCTTCAGGCTCTCACTCTTCTTATGGGGACATAAATGTAGTGTTTTTGCCCGTCGATTTTGAAGATTTCTGTAAAATACGTGAGCGTTGAGAGCGTTAATCTAGAACAGTAATAAAAGTATCTGGTTCAGAATTGATCCAATGGCCGGCTTGGTTCATGGTCGACAGGGTATACGTAGATTTTTGAAGGTCATCGTGTCAAGATCGAACTGTATATTTGAGAACTTGGCTTTTGAGGAGTGGCTTTTTAGGAACCACAATGTTGCTGCTGACGGTGAATTAGTCCTACTGTGGAGGTACTTTTTTTTTTTTGACTGTATTGCAGTTACAGGCAATTCTGAGCGGACTTTTTAGCCGTAACGACGGCGCACTTCTGGACCGCATGAATGACATTAGAAATGAGTTGGTCTTTCAAAAACAGTTGAAAGTAAAAGCAGAACCAATCTGGCCCTGCAGTTTGGGAATACCTCCAAATTCCATCAGAAATACCGTTTTTTCAAATTTTTTTCAAACGACATCTCAGTGCTTGCTTGAAGTCTTCGTTCTTCATGTTATTTTGATGCTGAGGATTGCACTTTCTAGTTTAGTCAAGGAGATTTTCGGCGGGATAGATTTGAATAACATCTGTTTCAGTCGTTAGTACCATTAATGTAAAATGGCTAGATCTCATTAAATTTACTTTTAACAAAATCTCTGAGTTTGGTTTATTTTTTAGCAACAGCCCCACAGTTGTGATTGGACGTCATCAGAATCCATGGTTGGAAGCAAATTTGCCATTTCTGGAAAGGAATGGGATTTCCCTCGTGAGAAGACAGAGCGGCGGAGGAGCTGTTTACCATGATTCAGGTTCTTCCACTTATTTTCTTCATTGTTAATTTTCACTCCAAGCTTGCATCCATTATGTTTTGCACCTTTAAATCTTTTATTTAGGGAACCTAAACATATCATTCTTAACAGAACACAGGTATCACAACCGAAAACGGAACCTGAAATTCCTTGCTGATATACTGAACACAAGATATAATGTCAAGGTATTATAAATAATGAAAACAATATATCATAAGTAATTGACACAGATAATGCTCGACCCTTCGAAATCATAATTTTCAAGTGTTCCCTTCATGTATAGACTTCCAACTTGTGCAAACCGCTCTTGGCAACTTCTGGAACACTTTGAAATAATTCTTAACTGATGTTTATCAATAACACTCACGAAACAGCATTCATGTAGCTGATCTAAAAATAACGAGGGAGAAAAAATGGACCGTCTTTCGTAGCACAGTCATATTTACTTTTAGGATTATACGGGGAACTCTTTATATTGATAGAAATAACCTTCTGACATTGGAAGTTATAATTAAATGAATTAATCGCCATCGCTCCAGGTAGAATCCAATAAACGTGACGACCTACTACTCCAGCCAGGAAATCGGAAATTTTCTGGCACGGCAGCACGAATTGCTCGAGGGCAAGCATACCACCACCTAACACTTCTAGTGAAAGTGGACGTATCACTGCTTAAAACTTCACTGAGTTCCCCTTGGAAGGCAACGTTTTTCATACTACTTCCAATTTCAAACTTTCCTATAAAATTCCAAAATTTGCGTATAGGTTCTAAACATCTACAAAAAAATGTAACCGTTATTCGGTCCCCCTATTCAGCAAATGTATACCCAGTATTTAGATTAATCCACTGTGGAATATAATCATTTTCTTAGTAAACGCCTTTTACTAAACGTGAAAATTGAAGAAGAACATTGTTACAAATGCATCGAGGAGCGTGCCAGCAGCAGCCATTGGGTACCTTACTCAGGAAGATGAAAATATTTCGGTCACCAGTGTTACCAACTCAATACTATCGGAACTTAAAAAAGACTATAAGGTTCGTTTGCATCAGCGAAGATTTAAAACAAAGAGAAGTAATCAGAGTAATTTGATGAAAAGACAAGAATACAACAACAACGAAAAAATAAGGTTAGTAGCAGTCACTTACTTCAACCTTAACTGATGAATTTTTAGGAATGTGATATCACTTTTTTATCAATTATAAATGACGATACTGTTTTCTCTGGTGTAAAAAAAAACCAACAATTGCTGAGAAGCTGGGAATGGACATTCGGGAAGACCCCAAAGTTCGAAATATCCTTTAAAGCAGGAAAAGCAACAGTCGAAGCAGGTATTATAAGGAGTTGCAGCTTTAAGACAGACATGATAAATCAGAGACTGCCAAAAGTACTGGATGAAATATCTGCATAAAAAAATAATGCATTTCCTCTTGAAAACGCAAAATTCGTTGCAACATTAAAGCCAAATAATATTTTAACAGAAGATAAATTCCAAACCATAAGCGAGTGTTTTGCACCCTTCTGACTAAAGGTAGCTACAGAGTATTTTTAAAACAACACAAAAATGAAAAGTCACAGGATAGTCAAAAGCACCAAATGTAACGATTCATAAAAGAGAAAAGATTAAAGTCAAACAAAGAGATTTCTTATCAGAAGCTGATGATAAATAGGCAACCATTTACAGCTATTCCAAGGGAATTTTTTGGAATTAAAAGCAAAAATAAACCTCCAGAACGCCGGTCTATATGATCTTCTGGAAGTATACGGAATATGTGCCAACTGCATGATGTCCAACTGAGCTCGTTAAATTCAACTAGAAATTTATTTGTCTGGCAGACACTTGATCACAGAAAGGGGATATAACTGTTCTAGTGCTGATATAGAAAACTAATCCAAACGCAATTGAAATTGGTAAAGCCGGCAACGCCTTTCGAAAGATCGCCAATAATATTAAAGTGAAACATAAACCCTGAAAAACACTTCCATAAAAATGCTACGGTTGTTTAAACCAAAAATTCAGCTCAAAATAGAAAGGGACAAAGCATCCGGAACCGTAATTTACTTTAAAAAATAACTTCGCTCACAATGAGAATTCCAGCATAACAGGCTGCGGTTGTGTTCCAGTCACCGTAGCTGCTTGCTTTTCCAACAAGCACACTGTAGAAAATAAAATCGCCAAGCCCTAATTTTACACCTCCTGAAGAGCATAAACAGTCAAATAAACCAAAGTAATAATTTATCCAAATTCAAGCCTGATTTGATGGCACTTAGGTATTACTTTCTTCATCCTCGTTTTCAGGTTTATTTTCACTGCCTTTATTTCCTTGTGCGGATTCTTTCGGACCTTTAGTCTTCAGTTTCGAACGGGTAGTTCTTTTAGAAACACTTCCCAAACTTTCGCTGAAAAAAACTACTTAAAATTTTGATCGGTAAGAGAGACTTGGGGAAATACATTAGCAAAACAACTTTGCATGGAGACCACTGGTACTAGGTTCGTCCTGAACTATAGCACTATTCACCTCACCGCCATCTGAAATCAACATCTCAACTATTTACAGCAGTTACACGGCTGGAAACAGGCAGAAATGCTTCAGATTTAAGTATGGTAACACTTGTTCAGGCCTCAAAAATCAAACAGTAAATAATCACGAAGAAAATAACCTTTAATAGTAACTTTAACGTGACGATGTGGTGCATACCGATGAACTGGCTGACTTTTTGGATTTTCATGAAACAAAAGATTCGTACCGTCTGTAGCATTTGAATTTCTTTGGGAATCTGACTCAGCTGGTAAAAACAATTCACCAGCTGAAACAAAGAAGGCTTAATTAAATATTCTGTTATCCTAGCCACTGCTAATTAAAGCTTAGGATAACATTAACCAGTTTACAGAGAAATTACCCTCTGGTAAGCCATAATGTAATGCTTTGAAGGAAAAAGAAATAAGTACTCAACTACGAATTATTTATGAAAAGTTAACAGAAAATATATATCACTTTCAGAACTAGAGGTTTGCTGCTCATCTGACGAGCCTTCATCAGGAGCAAGAGTTTCATAAGTCGTTAAAGCTGTCCCAATAATACTATAAGGGTAAACCATAGCAGCTGAAAATTAATAGTGGAGAAATGAATTGATGTAACAGATTTTTTTCAAGTTTAATCACCACTGCTAAGTAAACAAGCTTTTTTTAAATTTTAAACAGAAACTAACATGAATAAATCAATGAAGGGAAAAGGGATTCTCCTCTATTTTGCGCTATTTCAATAAGAATTCTCAAAGGTCCCCTGGGACTTAAAACTGCAAAAAGGTCCCAGAGAGCAACCAAAAAAAGCACAGCCCATACGGTCCAGTCCGGCAAAAACTTGATGAAAGTGAGAGCCATTAACGCACTAATGATGACCAAATATACCTACAACTGACACTCATAAGCCCCATTGAAAAACCCTAGAAAAGTGGAAATTTTAGAAACTGTAAACCTGCTGTGCTCTCAAAGGACCGATCCAATGTATACACATTAATCCCATTACTGAAAAGTTCCAAATGATAAAAGCTGTTGTGAGATAGTCGACCGCAATGTTCGAAGTTATAAAAACTTCTCTATAAAAAGGAAGCAATTTTAAAACTTTGTTTTTTGGCCAGAGGAATAATGTCCAAAGAGAAACTATTAAGTTAAAGTAATTTTTGCTGTTACCTACCACAATTATAAGCCTTTTGGCATTTTTTTCTAAGTAGACGTCAATTTTACCGAAAAAAAAAGTGCCCTAGTAGTTGAAAATTATCTCAAGATGTTTCTAAAACCCAGAGTTAAATTTAACTACTTTTTTAATATATCAGCATATTGAATACTCCGAGAAATAAAAATTTGCTTTTTTTTTCGGAAAATCATTTTTACCAAAGACATTCTTTTGTTGCACTCTACTATAACTGAAAATTCAGCTCAATGCAACAAGTCATTAAAGAGAAAAAATGGTGAATTATAAATCTGGTACATCAAGAGATGAAAAAAATTACTGAAAATCCTCACATATTAAGCTCAAGCAAAGAAAAAACGAACTAATGTAAAATGTGCAAGCCATTTTGAGCATAGAAATATGCTTAGCATTAAAGATGAAACAGTAGAAGTGATAATAAAATTTGAAAAAAACGTTTGAAAGAATATATAAATGGATTACGTACTACAGCACCAAAAAACTTACTGAAGGTAAATACCAAAGAATACGAGCAACAGCACCAATGTGCTCAAAATCAGCCAACTCCTTAGAAGCTAAAATCACTTTAAATCATTTAAAAACAAGATAAAAAAGGAATAAAAATAAATAGGAAGCATTTGGAAAATAAAAACATCAATTTACACTCAGAATGATTTTAAAATTTAGATGGGTCTAGCTCTGAATCTTTCAAAGAAGAAAAAGACTCAGCAAGAATTGACATTAAACAGTACACTGAAAAAACTTCAACTGTTTAAAAGTTCTGCGGCCAATAATTTCAAAAGCTTCAATCATTCTAGCTGTGTAATTGGAAAGTAAACTTCAGGAATTAATGTTAACAACCCTTACAGTGTAACATCTATACTTGTACAAAAGTATCATCCCAAAAGTCATTGTTGCTACGATAAAAATAAAAATAAGTCCATTCAAGACTGATTTCCACAGCAGTTCACCAACATTATCCGTCTTAGCAACAAAAGGTGTGTAGGGCCTAAACAATTTTGACAAACGTTTACAAAAAATTTTTTTGATGGAAGGAAAAAATAAAAAAAGAAACTGACAGGTACACCAGCGTATGACTGTAATAGCCAATAGTATTCATAGTTAAAATCACGGTAATCATGCAAAATGAAACAGGCAAAATAACAGTAATCACATGATGAGCGTCATATTTAAGGTCACCTTCATCCTCCTCTGTTTTTGATGCTGAAAAAAAAGGATTTCTCTCGTTGTATAAACTGCTACACAAAAACTCAGTAGGAGTCAGCGTTCTCTGCTAAATCGAGATTGAAAAAAAAGGCTTTACCACGAGATCTACGTCTTCTTGGCCTACCATCGGTTACGCTAGGTTCGCCAACTTCTGCTTCTTGACCTTCCTGGTGAAAGAAGTTATAATTAGTGAAAACAAAAATTTGAAGCAGAAGAAACAACGTGCAAAGCAGATTCTAAATATATGTCCTCCAGAAATCAAGCCTCAAAATACGCATGATTTCAGAAGTTTTCTTCGAACCCCAGAATCCAGCTCAAGTACTTACCACGTTTCCATTGATTTACAATAGCTTCTGCTCTCAAATAATTTTAAAAATCTAGTTTTAGGACTACGCTAGGATTCTGCGGAACTAATGTTCATAAACTACATAATACAACAGATTCCGGATAGATTAACAACAAAAACTTTCGATATACTCAGTCACAATTCAGCTTGCAATAGTGGACCACCTCTTTAAAAATGTATGACTTGAAAGACATTTTAGCTGCTTAAAAATGCATTTTATTACAATACTCTAGCTGGTTAAAGCGACAATTATTCAAGTTATTAAAACTGGTGATGAAAACATTTCGGAAAACAAAAGTGTTTCTCGTCAAGAAAAAGAATTTGTTCACTAAACTGATATTGTTCTTTTGCTAAAGATGCTATATAAAGTAAAAAAGTACAGTAGTTCTAAAAAAATTGTTTAATACCCTGGTAAAGCAGAAATGGGAAAGAAATGTCCAAAAATAAGAGAATAGGTAAATTTTTCTCGAAAAATTTTTTTAAAGTTCTACAAATAACTATATTTAAGGCTAAGTTTTGACACTCGTTGCAGTAAAGCATGGCAAAATTAAGTTCTTCAGCACATTACCTTTTCCGCTTCATTTTCGGGTAGACCGGCTGAGGAACTTGGCAAATCTGAAGCTTCGCCCGCCGCTTCTTGATCCTTCATATATCAGTGACAATAGACGCTTTAATATTATATCTAAAACAAAAAAATAAAATAAAAAAAGGAAAAAAAAACGTGGTGTTCACTAATAACGAACAACATAAAATAAATATTAAAAGAGTGGCATTTTGATATCTGACAGTGAAGGGTGCGTTATGAAAGTGTGCATCTTACGTTGTTCTAAGTTTTAAATAAATGTATGAATAAGCCGCAATAAGTCCATTCGTTAAGCTGAATTTGAATCAATATTTCAGCTTCACATTTTTTCACTGTTCTGTCACATATATTAAGCAGCATTACTTACATAACAACAGTTAATTCCATTTTATAGTGAAAAAGCAATAAAACTCAAAAAAAAAAAAAAAAAAAAA
>UXUI01008300.1:2454-29061 GCA_900576705.1 Enterobius vermicularis
GAGAATAATGAGAGTGGAGAGAGGTGCAGAAGAGGAAGCAAGTTCTCTTTTTACTTTCATCTTTTACACTAAACATCTATGGTTTAGGTTCAGCGTTGTATAAGCGGTTTTGCAGGAGGTGCCTGATGCATTGCAGATAACAGGTTAAATATTCACTGTAAATTTTAGATGCTAATTTCAGCAAAACATTTAGTTGTTATTGCTGTTTCAACTGTGCTGCCTGCAGAGACCGGAAAATTTTGCGGTAGCCAACGTTTTTAATTGAACGAAACTATATTTGCTGGTTATTTGCAAACACAGTATCGGATGTGGTGTTTGTAATGGATATTGCTGTGAACTCTTTGAAGATTTCATTAAATCCAATTGTTGGATTTTTTCGTGCACGGATCATCCCAAAGTTCTGTGCAGTTATTAATGCATAAATTCAGCAAATTGTTGTACTTGCAGTGTTTGTTGCTCCTTATTGGTCTTATTGGTTACTTGAGCTACTGGATGAGATTGCTTGTTGGAAAGGCGGCAAGCATTATTGTCACCGGAGACCAAAGTTCAGTGTATGTGTGTGTTTGTGTGTATGTAAAGAAACAATGTGTTTGAATTTGCTCTATGTTAGTGCACTTCGGGCGGTTTGTTCATTGGACTTGTTTTCATTCCGCTTCTGGTTTCTTTTTCCCTATTGATTGATGATGTTTTGGTTGATATGAACCGTGGATTTGAGTTTTTGGAAGCAAAATGTTGAGCATTCTGGATACTCTAAACGGGAGATGGGTAAAGGTGAGCGTGGAATTTTTTAGGTATTGATTGTTGGCTGATTGAAGAAGTTTGTATGTGTATGTGGTTTTTACGAATATGTGTAATTTTAAAAAGGTGCTAAAAATGATTGTTAAAAAATAATGAAATTTTAATTTGCAGTAACAAGGTCAGTAGTACTCTGTGACTGTGTAGACGACTTTTTCTTTTGGTGGCTTATAGTGAATTTTGAAATAAGTAACCTGAGAATTTGCTAGCGATATTTAATAGAGATTATACATGACTGGAATATTCCCTTTGCCTTTAATTCATATGATTCTTTAATATGAATTTTTGTATAATGTTCTGAAAACTGTGTAGCTTTTACAAGTGTACTGTAAAGTGAAAAAAAAGGGCTTGATCAAATTTATGAAAGAAAAATAGGTTAATAGTACTATAAAAAGCTTGGTTTGCTGTTGATATTTGCATTTGTTTTTCAGGAAATATATTTTTAAGTAAAAATTGAAATTTTAGTGAAAGTTGCTGAGAAAGTTATTTATCAAAATTTTTGCGCAGTTGTTGACACCTAATTTGGCTTGTTCATATGTGAATGTTCTTATGTTCACATGTTCACCACTGATAAAGAGTTTAAAAAGCCAGTTTTCAATTTTTTGTTGAATACTAGGGGTGCAAAACATTTTCTGAGCACTAAATTCTTCTGTCGATCCATCGCAGAGAAGTCATAGTTTGAACTTGTTTTATTGAGCAGATAAGGGCAGCTTATTTTACGGAATGCCAAGACAGCGCCTTTCTTTAGCATATTGTTGGGCCTGGATTGATAGAGATGGTTTGATATTACTGTTATCATTGCTTATTACTTATTAAAATTGTAGCTGCGAATGGTTTGCAACGGTTGTTAGGCAAATTTATCCTCACGTTTCAGTGTTCCTTTTAAGCAGCATTACTTACACTTTCCCACGCCTATAATTTGATCAGAAAAAATTTGTTGAAATTTATCCAAGCAGTATTGGGATGTAAAAATGTTTTTGTTGGGGAAAATGAATGACTGCATTTTGTTGACTTTGCCTGGGTGTTGACCGAAGGAATAAAAACAGGCTTTTTGAAACTTAGCATATCGGTGTAACTGTTAAAGTTGCCAACAGACGGCAATTTTGTGTTTTTAAGCGGACGGCAGAGTTCTAAATTTTGAAAACATTGGCACATAATAAATTTGTTTGTAGACAAGTCTGTTGAAACAAGTGATAATTAGAAAAAGTCGAGTTAAATTTCATGGTGAAGACTGGTTTCTGCTTTGTTATTAGCAAGTGACCTTTGACTGTTAATTTGAACTGATGATGAGAATGCGCAAAGAGCTGCGAACCGAGATCCATCTTGAATTCACCTGTGAGAATACTGGGGTGAAAATATTGAATTGTTAAATTATCTAAAAATATCTATTAGAACTGCGGTAATAGGGGGTTGAGAAACTGTAAGCAGTTAGAAATGCGAATACTGTATATGAACTGGTGCTTTTTTTGTTTTTCATTTTTTATGGTGTTTACTGTATAATATGTGTGGCTTCTCAGTTTCTTATTTTTGTTATTTTATCATTCTATTAATCTCTTCTAATCTGCTATACTCGAACAGTAACGCATTATGGGGGTTGAAGTTTCGCGGTATATCAAAATTTCGGCGAGATATGAGGCTATTTTGTGTAAGGGCATAGCGCGAAGTGGATTTTTGATTTAAAGGTCTTTTTTGGTCTGGAACCAAAAGATTAAGGGTGGTATAAAATGCGTCTAGGTTAAAGTGTTGTCACACTCATTTATTACATTGAAAATGACAGTTTTATTTGTTCCTTTCCACTTATTAAATTCCTTTTCATTTCTTATGACTTATGGTAAAACGATGTAACCATTTTGTTGTCTTGGGGTTGACGTTTGGAAACTTCAGATTGCTTGAACTTGGTCGTATAAACCCAGCAATGAGGTCTAATTTCTCTATACATTGTCTGTTTCCCATTAATCTTCCGATATGGGAAGTTCTTGTTGTCCTTTTTTGTCATATGGTTCAGAACTGTAGCGTGCATCGTGCTAATTATGCGACAAAAATAACTGAGAAAGTTGAAAATATAGATTCTTTATTTTTAAAACGTGACTATTCCCATCAACAGTGTTTAAAAATTCTTCTTCAAGATTTACTTTGGAAAAGAAAAATAGGTTTTAGTTTAACGAAGTTATTTGGGTGTTAAACTAGTCACTAAAAACAAGTTTTGAAAGTTTTACTATATTGGTATCACAGTTAAAGGTGAGAACAAAAATTGCATTTGGTGGTTGTGCGACTGGTGGTATCGTCTAGGGTCAAAAGAGGGAGAAAGTATAGAAGTTTTCAACCACGTTGTTGGTTTCGTTTACGTCCTAATTAGGTTGAGTTTTTCGCTCTTTTCTACAACGTGTTGCAGGTTAGACCGTCGATGGTAAGCAATCGAAATTTTATTTCTATATTAAAATCCTCTTTATTCTGTATAGTTGTCGGCCTATGTTTTCCTGGATAGATAAGTTTTCGCGGTGCATGTCTGCTTGTAGTCTAGTCTTAGTTCAGGTTCCTTCTAGTATTCAGGAAGTCAGAGCGGTATGTATTTGTCGTGGTCTTAGAATACAGTTGCATATCGTGTAAACTGTGTGTTTTATCTATACAGTTTCATTAAAATCCACTTATTGAGGCGAGGGGGAAGGAAACTGTTGCTTTATGTGCTCAAACGTAGCATATCAGGTTTTACATTAGCCTTCATTGGTCACCTTGGTGAATTGCTTCAGTGAAGACCAAAGTAAATTTTTTGTTCAGGACATCTTTTTTTTGATTAAGGAACTGAAATACTCTGCAGTAGGGTATGGCGATTGATTAGTGCTTATTGCTGTTGGCCATACGAGATTGATTTATCCGCGCCTGATGGCATATTTTTTTTTTTATAATTTCATCTGCAAAAAATAATACGTTCTTAACATGCAAGCAGTTTACAGCACCATCGCCTTAACCATTTAGAGTCAATACTTGTTATGTGATACTAAGCAGTCTATAGTTTTTTATTGCAAAGGAAGAAACTGGATTGTTGATCTGCGTTCATTCTCGCCATAGGTATACAGATTTTTGTCGACACTGTTTATTTTTTAACTCGTTTCAGTTCAAAATTTCCAATAGACTGTAGTTTGGTAGTTTGGTTTCAGATTTTTATATGCTATGGAGACAGAACATCGATGCAACTTGTCATCTCGTACTAGCTCAAGTTCTTTATCGTCTTCATCAAGCAGTTGGTCTTTAGTTGGCAAAGGACAGGTGAATCTTGAAAGCATTAGATTTTACGGTAACCTGTGCAACGGACTGATTTTTGCAGGAAGAAGATCATGCTGCATTAAAACCCTCAGCGTCTTCCGAGGGTCTGAATGATTTACAGAGTAGCGAAGTCACGTCATCTGATCAAACTGAATTGGTATTTTGTTTTTTTAATCTTTGTTTTTTACAGTGAGAACTTCGTACAACTTTATTTCTGAAATCATGACTTGTTTAATTGTTGAGAAATGTTGAGTTAGGTGTAATTGTTGAATGACGCATACGTTAGTGAAATTTGTAGAAGTCAGAAACGAGCTGCGATGATTCTTCGTTAGGCGTATTTGAAAATTCGCTTCAAGATGGTGTCTGCAGCAGTACGACTATTGAAAGTCTTCCTGATGACGAAACCAGTGAGGAGTTCGACCGTATTGATAGAGGTAAAGAAGAAACTTCTGAAGAAGAAGTATCTTTGACGTCGATTGTTGCAACCGGTAGCACGTGTTCCTGCTCGGACGTCGGCGATGTATGTATAAAAGGATGCGAGGCAGAAAAAGATTTGGTGGTGGTCAGTAAGAGCAGTGAACAGACTGCCCCCGTCGAAGACTCCGGGTTAAAAGAAATACCGGAGGTTGTGTTCCGAAGTATGCATTTAGATTCCTTGTTCATTCTTTGTTCTAGCTATTTCTTTCGATCTTTTTTTCTTTTATAGCGTTAGAAATAGTTTTGGTATGCTAGAAAACTTTGTTTTAAATTTTTGTACTTATTTTTACCTCATCGCTGAGGCTGCACTTTTTTGCTTTAGATCTTGCAGTGCAGAATTTAGTATTGATTTTGAAAGGTGTTGGTTTGTAAGGTCATTTTTGAAGTGGTGACTATTTCTAAGCTTGTTGCCGGAAGAATATTAGGTGGTCGGTAAGGTGGTTATTGCTCGCGTCATTGAAGAGTTATATGGAAGAAACTGTAGAACCTACGATCGTTAAGGTTAAAGATTTGTTTGAAAGTGGTTGGATATGCACTACCAATGCCTTGAAGACGTGCATTTGGAGAGATAATTCAGCTTAATTTTACTGTGCATTTCTGTAATAATTTCCTTCGGGTAAAGAAGGGATGCTTCAAACGTTTTCTTACGTTTTGCCGCATTGAAAAGTTTATAATTTTTGAAAAATAATTGTTTCATATTCGCTCAAAAGCGTATACGTTTTCGAATTCGAGTATTTTGAGTAAAAATCAATCATTTTGCGGTTACGGTTAGTTCTGCTTATCTCCGGTGGTAGAAATGGGATGATTCCTGGTTGAGATGTTAAGTTTTTAATGTATACTACTGATTCCTTCAAAGACTCGTGTCTTTTTTACTGTAGCGATTCACTACTAGAAGGTCACGGAAGGCTTAAGTCGGTTGGGGTTGTAATATTTGTTTTTCCGGGCCTTTTTGAGTCTTTTCGGAGGTTTTGTAAAATTGTTTATTAGGGCTGGGAGAATTGGTAAGGTAAGGCATTGTTTTTCACTCTGGTACAAATCTTCAAGTTCAGAGAATGTTGAGAGGAGAGGGGGGCACGCTCTGATTAGACGGTTTGAGACTTATATATAAGCTGTTGGACAGTTATCACAGTCAGTCACAAGCAGGGGGACAGTAAATGTTTTTTTGTTTTTTTTTTTTACCGTTTAAATTTTTTCCTAAAGATTCAGAAGTGTAATCGTTTCTGAATCTGTGTATTTTAAGTATAAATTAATCCTCACTTCTTAACACCTGAATTATCGTTTCGTTAGGGACTACTTTTTGGTAAGTCATGTAATAAATGCTGTTACTAAAAGTGTAACGCTAAAAGTTTGCTTTTGAGAATTTGGTTACACCTGAATTTCAAGGCTGTTTGGTAGAAACGGACAAGTGCTACTTACATTAGTTTGCCAGAACTTAGTTCTATACGTCCAGAGATTAAAATTTGTTATATTATGGGCTTTAGACTGTCGATTGTACACAGTAGTGCTGTAAAATTCAAAAATAATGACTGAACAGTGCTGAAAGGAAGAGTTAAGAAACTATAAGGAGATTTTGAAAAGTTGGTCATATCACTACTAAGGGAGTGAGGGGAGAGCGCAGTCCTGCTCTAACTGTTTTCTTCGTAACTGCATTTGAAACGAAAAGCTTGTTGTTATGAAGTTATTGCTGGAGCTTTTTTTCTTTATTATTTAGTTTTAAAAGGTACAAAAGCTGTGTTTTTTTTTCAGGTTTTATGGTGGAAACCGCATGTGTTTGCTTAATTGCTGTATTTGTATTATTGACATTTCATTTATGGGTTTTTATCGGCAGCTCACCTGGCGTACCTCAGAAAGGTGTTTCCTCAGCTCTGGTTTTTTGCTTTTAATGCGTTTAGTATTTCGGAACAGATTTTGGTACTTAATTTGGATTGCTTTGAAGAAATTGAATGGTTTAAAAAATGTTTTTAGGGTCGTTTGATCGCCTGAGTGTCAATGAGGGTTTGAAATCACGAAGAACAGCATCTGAACTTGAAGTAAAAACTTTTTCAAACTACCTGCTTTATGAAAGAGCCATATATCTGTGTAATACGCAAATTGCAGAAAGGATCAAAGGTTGTCGATTCTGGAATTAAACTTGTATACAAAAGAAAAACTAAAGAGCCAGTGAGGAGAAGTGCGTTCCTAGAATTGGTTGAAGGGTACTGTGCAAAAAATGGAAAATCTTCATTTAACCATGTAAGTGACACATGTTGCGCCCGCATCTGTACTGCTCTTCTTTGCACCATTTTAATTTTTTTGACAGCTGTTCTTATTCGGAGAATGGTTGTGGTGAAAGACTTACCACTATTCGTGAATGTTTCTCACTACCTCGTTTTGTTTTTACTGTTTCTTAGCATCTGGGTAGTGTGGTGTCAGAACAGCATAGGTTTTTGTACGGTACCAGAAAAAATTAAAGTTCGACAAGTCTTTTGTTTTTGAAACTTTTTTGAAATATCAGACATACTGTTCTTGGTCAAACGGACGAGGAGAAATCCATCGTGGAACACAGGGTGAATCACAACGAAAAACCGTTGAAAATTTAATTTCTAAGGGCTTCAGTTCAGAAGCAAGAAGGAAGTTGAAGATGATGGCTGAAAAAGCTAAAAAGGGCGTGCGGTATTTCAAGAAACAGCTAAGAAGTTTAAAAGAAAATGTTAGTTTGCAAAAATTTATGGTGAGCAATAACTCTACTTTGTACTAACCTTTTTTGCGCAGAATATTTTGAGTATAAATGTTTTTGGAAGTGATTGTTGACGATTCAGTTCTTGTTGTAGAGGAGATTGCTTTTTTGCTATTCGCTTTTGTTCGTGAGCTGATATTGTTTGATGTTCTGTTCATCTTTTTTTTTTCTAGTACTAGCTTTGATATCACTAGTCAGTAAGGAAGAGATAAAATGAGGGGGGGTCTTCATTTTAGAACTCTCTTGAGCCCTCATTTACTTACAGAATCACTTCATCAAACAGGATTTATTAGTGGAAGTTCTGAATCAAATAAAAGTACTCGAGCAAAAAAGATTTAGGACGTTTCAATCATCACTCACTCGTCTAGAGTCGTTTGCTGCAAAGCTTCAACAAAAATGGGTAATACTTTTTTTTTTAACTTTGGGATAGCTAATTTATTGTGAAATGAATGAAGGGTTCCACCGAAGTAGATTCATTCAGAAGAAAGTAATGAGGTGGCCAAGTACTTGCCGGTCCAACCCACCCGAAGAGCGTTATCCGAACCTTGACTATGATTGTATTGCTCTGATTGAGTTGGCAAATTCTCTGAATCGGGAAGACCTTTTACAGAAACATATTGGAGTAGAAGCAGCTAAACAGGTATGTTTGTAGCGACATTCACGTTTTCTTATGACAATTCTTTACAGGTGTGGTTGCCTTAGTTTCATTATATCTATTCGATAATGTCTAAATTTCAGTATTTTGATTTGCTGTATGACATTTCGTCCTGTGACAGGAAACGAATTGATTGTGAGAGGTGTTTTTGGACAGGAGTCTGCGATAAAAGTGTTAGTTCTGTGTGCAACATTTGTTTGTAGATCGTGAATTTTCAATTTATTGTTACTGTGCAAAAAAGCATGTTATTTGTGTGGAATATTTCCTAGTATTGTAGGCTGAATGCTTGTTCCACTCATGGCAGAAGGATTTTGACGTGAAGAGTTTTGTCTGCAAGGGCAGAGAAGTTTTGTCGAGCTCATTTTCGAAACTGAATTGGCGCTTACCATTTGATTGTTCTTTCAAGTCTGGTGATCCTTAGAAGAGGTCTTTATGCAATGACAACTGATATACTTATAACACGTCCAATGTAGTAGTTTTTAGAAATGACACAGGATGCAAGGGACACTGAGAAGTCAAAGTCTTTAATCATGAACAATCATGGAAATGAGAAGGAAGTGTCTAACAGCGCGAAAGTAGCGCATAGTAAACGCAGTCGCTCTTCCAGATGTCCCCTGCAACATGTAGGTTTACCATCTAGTCTTCTCATTCGAGTGAATACTTTGCCCAGCGGGTGTTATTTAGAACTACTGTAAGAGTCAAATTGCTGTTCAGTTTCCCCAGAGGTAGTTCAGTGCAGGGGTACAATGACTGGAGATGGGGCACCCAAATCATACTCTGCCGAGATTCTTGCAGAGTGTGCTTAAGAAGGAACTTGTTGGTCAGAGAGATCTATTAGGTTGTGTGTGGACTATTTCAACCTTTTATACTTACAGCCCACTGTTACATGATTGAATCTTCAACTACCTGAGGGTAAAAAAGTGCATCGGGAAGCTACAAGGTACTTAAACTTTTGGTGCTTCCAATGGAAAAAGTGATCTATAGATACTGGTATAAAAGTGTGTATCAGAGAGAACATTGCTAAAGCAGGGCTGCAAAAGCAGTCAGTTTTTGACCGCTGACCACTTTGGGTTGTTGCTGTTGTTTTGAAAGAGAGTAAGCTGGAGAATTGTTTTAAAGTCGTACGACATTTACGTTGACTGTTGGTAGTGATGTGATAACCAACGAAGTTTAGACGTTCCTTTCTACGAAGCAACAAGATTTATTGGAATACTACCAAAGGCTGGCAAATTTGGAGTCTACAAGGGAGTATGGGCTTCGAGAATGGGCGGCTGAAGTGTTAAAAGCCACTCGTCAAGGGATTAAGCTGAGGTTATCTCTCAGGACGGTACGGTAGTATTAGTTCTTACTTAAATAAGGTTTTATTGCTTCGTTGCAGTTGAGACGTGTCCATTTCCAAAACCATTGCTCAGCTCCATTAAAGGACTGCCCTGGCGTTTGTGATGGATAGTATTCGTAGTTTTTAGTGAGTTTTTTAAGATTGATTAGAGCTATACTGTTGGCCGGCTACCTTTTTTTTGAGGGGGGAGCAATAATTTTGACCAAGGTTGCTTTTAATTTCCTCAATTAACTTTATTTTACTGGTGAGGTTTAGTAAGATTCGGTCTCTTTAAACTGGGCAGAAACGGTTAAGAATTGCTGAAATTAAGGGTAGGAAGCTGTGGGGCTAGTCAGAAAGCTGGAAGAAAATAAAATGATGCTATCGACTATTATTAGGGCAACGGCGTTGTATCTGTTGCGGGAAAGTCGAAGTAAAAGGTTTTTGGAAAGGGCACTGTTAACTGCAGTAGGGCTAAGTTAAGTGGGCATGTGACTAAATTTTTGCTTTTAAGAACATCGAGTCGGCTAGTTGGGAGAACACCTTGCATTACTGGGAATATTTGGCGAATGAAGAAGCGAAAAGAGAGCTAGCATTGGATCACTGGATAACAGAATTTCTCAGAGTCGC
The DNA here is from genome assembly GCA_900576705.1 of Enterobius vermicularis. NCBI lineage: Eukaryota > Metazoa > Nematoda > Chromadorea > Rhabditida > Oxyuridae > Enterobius > Enterobius vermicularis. Next base: position 12,307 of record UXUI01008300.1, read on the forward strand.
AAGACGGGGGACTTCTGTTTCTTTGAAAGCTGTAAGTTTTGAGAAATGTTATGCTACTAAACTATTTAATTGAAGTTCAGGAGGTAGCCGCTATTGTTAGGCCAATGGCAACTGATGTTTTGTGTAGATGCGTGGGTGAGAGGCTGTCTGCTTAAGAGTGGTGGTTTTTGAGGTGTAGGGACTTGTTATGGGGTCGCGGCTGCGTGCAGTGACAGGTCTGGGCAGCGCGGGCTGCCTTCAAGGGTAAGTCACAGGCCGGAACAAAACGGTGTCAAGCTACTACTACGGAATTGCTACGTTTAAGGGAGACTTTGCGCATTCTTCCATTTTGCTGGTTAAGTACTGGGAAGCTACTCTTCACTGTTTATGTAAAATTCCATCCGTGCCGAAGTCTCTTTTTCAGCACCCTGTCAGTGAAATATTAGAAAGGCAAAACCCGCCAGAGCGACGCTGTTGAACACGACCCTAGCTAGTATGGGTATGTCCGAATTGCCATTACTTCATCCTTTAGAAGCGCAGTGTTAGAAGTAGAAGATCGAGCAGGATGTAGACAGTCCATTTAATCTTTTATACTTGGTATCACATGTAGATCCCCACCTATTGCTTCAAAATTAAGTTCCGGGTGGTTGTACAAAAATGCCTTGCAATATAATAAAATACAAATTTTTATCTTTTTTCTAGGCTGGTAGACACCAGTCAGTCATGATGAGCATATAGTAACTAAGGCAACAACAACTATTGTACTCAAATTCGGGAAGTAGAAATTTTTGTTAGAGTTCGAGTACCTGACGATTTAGAGGGACAATAAGGCACTTGTGTTTTTTAGAACTGCAGAAACACTGAAAAAAGAAGCCACACATGCAATTACACATATTAAGTACAACCAAATGAAATCAGTTATAATTAGTTTTCTGGCAGTTCAGGCTTAGAAAAGAATAAAAGCTCATAAAAAAACGTATTTGTTGAAATAACTGAGCAATTTGGAATTTAAGAGATAAGTTTGAAAAGCATCAGAGTAAATTAATTTCGAATCTGTGGAAGTTATGGCAAAAAATGAAAACCAAGGAAATGAAAGTAACAAAAGTGAAGTAGAAGTTATGTGATTGAAGTGTATGAACAGAGTATCATGTTGTGATTATGCAATTAGATCAGAAGGCAATTCTACATCAACAGCCGACTTTAATCGGCATCTCTCACCTCACCATTTTCCTTCGTAACTTCGTCTTTCTCATCTTCATTAACCATTGAGGTAACCAAAGACTGCATAGCTCGGCCAAGCTGGTCTACGGATGCTATTAAAGACGGCATACGGTTTGGCCGCGTGTCGTACTCGATCCCTTCATCTTCATCAGCAGAAAAGGCACTCATATCTCGACTTTGACCATTCATCTTGATGTCGTCAAAAACGACATTTTGCTGCTAAAAAATGGGGAAAATGTCATTAGTGGGAAGTAGAGAGCGAACACCACAAGAAAAAAAATCTCAGTCATCGTTCGCTGACTTTTGACAGCACCGTGCGGAGCCTTTCCAGCTGGACTTCAAGTTGTTTGTTTTGCTGTTCCAATATCCGACTACGTTCTTCCAAGCGTTCCTTATGTTGACGTAAAAGTCGTGCCTTTAAGAAATGCCACATTTACGTACGAATTACAGTAGCGAATTAGATTAAACTCCTCTACAAATCAAAAGGTTTCAAGACTTTATAACACACCTCACGCATAAGATGCTCATCAGTGGAATGTGGTAGGGAAGGTACCGAACGACCACTTGCTATACTGGCGTTTGTGTTCCGAGGGAATGAGTGAGTTAGGTTTGGTGTGGACCCAACACCATCAAAATTTTTTCTCCGCTCAATTTCCTTCTTCAGTTCTCTAAATTTAAAACATATTTAACAATAAAATATGCCTTAAATGAAAAAGAGCCGAGATTGCTAGTCTTTTCTGAACTATGTTACCTGTTCTCATTCTGAAGTTTATGAAGCACTTGATGTAATTCTTCTTTATGCATTTGCTCAACTTGTGATAACAGCTGGAGAGGAGATTTAATGTCAATAATGTTAGAATCTTCGACGTTTTCTGGTAGTGCAGGTGAAGTGTCCCCGTTTGCTCTCCACAGTCTATAATCAGAAATAGGCTGTGCCTGATATTTTCAAAACAAAAAAAAAAAAATCTTTAACTGATTTCAATCGCTTATAATCGATTTCAATTTCAATCGATTTCAATCGCTTCAATATCTGCCCATTTAAAAAAAGGAAAATTTTACAAACCGTTGAGCGCATATTTGCATTCGGCTATGGAGGTGTTCAGTAAGTGGATTAGTGGGGATGATATTCTTTGTTTCCAAAGGTATACCTTCATCAACTGTCTGAACGGGGAGATAACCAACACGGGTTTTACTTGATGAACGGAATTTATTCCTCACAATCAAACCAAAGTCTCTCACGTCTTCTCCGGAAGTGGTCTGGAAAAGGATCGGTACAAAAAACTGGTTCAAAACGCTTCCAAAAATCAGTGAGCGTTGTACAAGTGTTATCCTCTTTCTGTTTATAGTCATACGGTATTTAACTAACAGGTACGCAGTATTCTTGCATTGGGTGAGAAAGTTTATGGTTCTTTGCAAGGCGCTGACTGAAGAAACAATTCTGGCATATGTCAAAGTTGAAACACCTCAAACATCGATAACGCAACCCAGTAATGGGGTACATTTTACAAACATTACATTTTGCCTGAAATATTGTTGGGCACAATACTTTTTTTTGACATTAACAAGTACGATCATTTTAAACTAACTGAATCAACTCTCTAAAAGGTAACACTTAATAGGGTACCTGGTGTTTTGCAAATTCAGCACTTGCCAATCTATGCATTACTGGCAACCAAACAATTGTTTGAGGCTCCTTCTTAAGCCACAAAAGAAAATCGTCTATGCCAATCGTTCTAGCAAACTTAACAGTTTCAAAACACGACCTCACAGATGGCTCAACATTTGAACCACCAAAAGCCGCTGCTTCGCCAAAAAATTTAGGAATCTAAACTAAAGCCTTTAGGAACAACTCTATTGAAGCACTGAGGAAAGCACCATAATGTGGTATAATTCTTACGTGAATAGCGTCATACAGCAGCAAAGCCAGACTTTTCTGTTCCAGACCATCTCCAGATGAAACCAACTGGTACAGATCTTTAAAAGGTTTGATTCTTTCAGTAAACTGTTGACTTTTCATCCTCAAATCTAATATTTAAAGTTAAACCCACATTTGTACTTGTCCTCGAGATTTGCGCTGCATAGAAGCACTAGAACAACTTTGAACGAAAAAGTCCGTAAAATGCCATCCCGACCACTGAAAATACAGTTTTTCAGCAAATTCGTATGTTCCGTTGTAAAAATATTTGGAGAAGTAAATGGGTAAATTAAAACCTAGCAATATCCTAATTAAGCGAATGATACAAACCTCAATGTAATAGATGAAGTTAAAAGTAGGTAAAATTTGCGCTGACCAGGTGAAAGCAGCAAAAATGTTGCAGATTTGCATACAAATATTTCTGAGAAAGTTACAGTCAACAAGCTAAAAAGTCATTGCAGCTATAAAAAAAAACAAGAAAAAGTGGAAACTCACGGGTCAAAAACGTCAAGGACAAAATTTAAGAAAAGGTCAACTGCTAATGGGACGGAGCGCACCAAATGAGGGAATTTATTGTGGGCTGATTCAAACAAAGGCACCAAGCACATAATTGCATCTTTTATAGGTAACAGCTGATCATTATTTGTTGCATTCAAGAACTTTAGCTGCGTATCTAGCTCTTGCAAGCCCAGAAGATCCACTAAAAGTATACTTCAAAAAAAAAAATGCACAATGAAATTCATTTGTTCGAGAAAAAGCAATAATTCAAGGAACGAAACGATCCCAAATAGTAAACTTCGTTAGAAATGCGAAGGGACAAACTTACGGCATAATCGTTTCTGGATAGCACGCATTTTCATAGCTGTACGATATGCGCTAAATTTCACCTGATTAAACTTTGAAAGCTGCGAAAGGATTTCCACCATGGCTGGATGATCCCACTGAGTCATTTCCGTTTCGTGACTAGAAAAAACTGTAAGTCAGTTACCACCAACAAAAAAAAATTTACTGTCGTGATTATTATTGACTAGATATTAAAAAATAAGGCCAAATCTAACTTTATGTAGTACGGTAGGTGACTGACGGCAGAAATTGACCGCTGCCAAGGTGGCCGTACACTACTCATTAAGAAATGTTGACTGCAAGGACCAAAATCTGCCAGCGCGTGTTCAAGCGCTGCAATGCGGATTCTGATGTCTACTTTTAGTTTCGCATATCTATAAAACAGTGGTATAAAACCAAGACTTAACAAGACCTCAAACATTTCCAGCACTATTAAAATCTTTAAAATCTGCATAATATGTTTCGTGTATATTTTCTAAAAGCTACGAGTTACTCTTCTTTTGACCGAACATGTTATTTGTAAAATGTCTTCTACACATGAATCAATGAATAAAAAAATAAATGCATGTTTGTGAAGGAATTTCACCAAAGAGTTAGAAAGCACCTGTCATTGACGGACTTGAGTAATGCGGTCGGCTCGAGATCAAGATCGATATTGGAAGCCAAAAGCTGCCCGCACCAGTCATTTGCATCATCTACATGAATTCGTGCACGTGCCAAGGTTTCCTTAAGTACCTCGCTCTCTTTCATGGCACCGACTAGCTGCTCTAGTCGTAACTGTAAAGCAAAGAACTTAAGCCAGTGTACACAGCCAATGCGCACTAAGCAATAACCACTTTAATCACCAGACGTACTACATGTAACTAGATAGTAACAAACTTTCAAAGATTATTTAATGGCCTACACCAAAATCTTTTGATTACAGGTGTGACTATGAAATATCAAGCACGTACTTGTTCCACAGGTGTAAGTTTTTCCATAGTACCCTCCAAGTTTGACAAAGCCAATTGACACTCGGCAACCGCATTAGACATCTGTTCCATCTTCCCATGTGCATCATCCAGAACACGAGACCAATCTTGAGTAAACTTTTTTAATTCTGTCCACTTTTCAACCAAGTCTTCACAATCAGCATTTATTTGTAAACCAACTCGCCGCAGTTCCGCTTCTTCCTCGCCTTGAAAAGTTACCAGAAAGTGATAATACTGCACACCATAAATATGCATTGCAGAAAGAAATAGAGAACCAGATACGTACACACACACATACATGCACACAGAAACACACGCACACTTCCTTAGAAAAAACAGCTAGATCGCCACTGTCTCAAAATAAAAATTAGCGAAAGATATTACTCTTACTATAATAGCATTAAATAACTATAAAGAATTGAGCCACAATAGCAAGAAGTTTCAAATTTCGCTCACTATACAGTTGTGTCTTTTTGCTGTAAACTTTAGTGGTCTAAAACAGGAGACCGCTAAGACGACTTCAAAAAAGCTACCATTACAAATAAATTGGAATCTTTTATATACTTATGAAATAGAGGAACTACTGTAATATATATTGATAAATCGAAAAAAATATCTGAAAATGCAAAGCAGAATCACCAAACGAAACAAAACGTAGACAATACGGTACATACTTAAGATGAAGTTTGCTCTATGAGTTGTCTAAACAGTGTTTAAAAAAGCCGGATTAGAAAAATTGAAAATCACAACTCAAGAACTTCAAAAAACAGTTGAATAAGTACCTAAGGTTTGTGTGTTTTCGGCAAAAGCATTAACACTATGAATTTTTGGCCTCAAATCATGTTGCATCAAATAACTGTGAGCAAGAGTTACGCAATCATCAATCTCATGTTGGCGCTTTTCGAGTTCTTGCTCCAGGTTCTAAAAAGAAGTAAGTTGAACGGTAGACTTAATGAAAATATGACAAAAACTTATAAAGAAAAAAGAATACTTTCAAGAACGATTTTTTCAAAAAGAAATGACACCAGTTGGTACTGCCATTTTACAAAGATACCTTGACTAATTCATTTTGTTTCTGAACCCGAGCTAAAGTTCTACCCACTGGTTGCTCATCTCGAAGGGTCTTCGTTCTGGACTCTACCCAAAATAAATTCTCCGAAAGTTGTGAAATCAACCTTTCCCACTCTTTTTGAGCATCAATAAGTCGCTGTCTAAAAAAATTTTTTCACCACCAATGAAATTATGGAAACTCAAAGCCTGAAAAAAACGTAAAGGAAAAGCAATGATTAAACCAGACCGAAATACAAAAGAAACCTAATGGAGTCATCGAGGTTCCTCATCTTTTTCCAATTCTCTTTAACCGTCTCCAATCTTTCAATCAAACCTTCTCGTTCGCTATTATTTTCAGCACTACGCACAAGTTGAGAGCCCATCTCACCGACCGAGTTTACGAGGTCTTCATGAGCGTCCATTTCCAATTGAAAGCACTAAAAATTTTTCATACAGAGAGTCCTATGCGAAATGTCGACATTTAAAACTTTTACAACAAATATCCTCTAAGTGTCAATAGAACTGAGACTTTTTTTTAGCCTTATAGCGACAAGCTTTTCACCCAATAGCCAAATAAATCGCGAAATCAAACAAGCCTACTCTTTCTGCATCTATCCAGTCTTTCCGCTTGAGGGAGTCCTTGAGAAGCTGCAAATTACAGGTGCATTCATCCAGCTTTACCAAACTAGAGTGCATCTTGGTCATCCATTCTTCTAACTGCACTAAAGCTGATTGAAAATCGCTTCGAGAACGTAATGCAGCTTCCAAGACTGCTCGTCTAATGCGCAAACTGTAATATAATAGGGAAATTTAAAATTAAAAATGTATAGTAAAAAAAGCTCTAAATTGAAAATGTTCAATTTGTCTTTTTCACCATAATCAATCCATATCAAATGTCTGAAATAAGGATTTAAAAAGGAAATCTTCAAGGTTACAAACACCAACTTATCGTTGAATTTCGACCATAAATTATTGATTCTTGAAGTTGCATGTGAAAGATTATGCCCTTCATCAAATCTGTATGTATCTAACAATGTGTTGCTCCGCGAATTCATTTCAGCAATCTTCTCTTTCATTTCGTTAAAACTCTGGTCCATTTCTTTTAATTCTTCCAATTCACTACGCAGACCTTCTTCATTCAGCTCACTAGCCTTACCTCCCGCATCCAACCTAAAGAAAGTTGTGATTTCCCCAAATCATCCTTTCCAAAAATTCCTTGGTAAGTAAACCTCATACTTTTGTTGTGATTCTGTTAGCCAAAGTTGAACAATGCACTTCAGTTTCTCCCAAGCCCGGCTTTCATTCAGCATTTCATTCAAGACGGCTTTCCTTCGTTTACACTCTGCCAAAATCCGATCCCAATCTCCCAATGTTAACTCAGCTTTCTCACGCACAACTTGATCGCCACTCTCGTTCAAGATACGAAGGAGTTCGAGGTGTCTAATTTTCAACTGGTCGATAAAAGACTGGAAATTTCCCAATTTTTAAAAAAGTCGACTAATATCAGAGAAGCTGTCAAATAACCTAGCAAAAGGAACCTGAATAGCATGAGCTGCATCCCTGATTGCCTGCAAATTTATTATGTCAACAGAGATTGAAGCATCTCGCTCAGCCTCCGAAAGCCAGTGTCGTAGCTGAACAACAGTGCTTAGCAGACGCTGATCTTTTTCTGATGCAGTCTTATGCACTGGACTTTCTCTTTCAGATACAGTGTCCTTTAGAGACGTATATTCAATAAGACCTGGTTCATTGACTTCTTCAGTGTTGCTTCGGACAGAAAGCTTACTTTCCGAGGCAGCTTCTTCTCTCGCAGGTGACTCTTAAATACCTTATTTGTTGACACATGACCCAACATTTTTTACGATAAGTCACTACGAGTATTTCCATGAAAAAACTTAAAACCAGTAACGTAAAATTTTACCCGAGAAAGACGAATCCTGCGCGAGGGTCGGAACGTGAGCAACCGAAGCTATCCTCTCTTTTGTCTGTTCCCACTTTGCTAAAAGATCAGCGACTGCCTGAAAGAAACTTATCGTTTGCAAACTAATTCACTTAAATTAATAAAAAATAATAATCTCTAAGATAATAACCGCGTTCTGATTCTCGTCAACAGGAGAGTCCTTCGAAACCACGATTTTCCAACGCCTTTCAATACTTTTAACTAAATCTTCAATCTGTTCCTGTCTTGAGCGTACATAATCAAGGTCAGCACCAGACGGAACAACCAAGTTAGTTTCTTCTACTCTAAACAATTACCTCCAAGTTTGTCTCAGGGAAATTCAGTTTATATCTCCCGACAAGTCTCGCAGTTTTCAACTACGGAAAAAGAAAACCGAGAAAATTTAAATAACATCAACTTTAGCCGGCCAAGAAGCACAAAGAACATACATCTGTACAGCTCGTTCAGCTCGGTTGCAAAATTTGAGCGCAGTTGCAATATCATCTTGGAATGTCTTTGCATCATTAATAATACTCATTACGGTTGCCTTCTTTTTATCCATAACTTCTTTCAACTTTCAAAAACTTTGTTCAAAACATGTCACCAGCAAAATAACAAACAAAAATCAAAAAATGAGACAATTTACAAATTTTTTGAAGCTGATAATCAAGTATAAAGCATTTTTACTTCAACCCAATTTCGAACAAATAATTTTAAAAAGTTACATTTATCACACGCTTTTCCAAGTCTGACACTGCGCACTGCATCCTCTGTTTCACTGAAGGGTCAGCTAAGTTCGAACTGATAAACCGTTCTTTCAAAGTCTCAATTTTATGAAGTGATTCTAGTTTTTCTTTATACTCTGATAGCCTTTCCTAAAAAGCGGTATAAGACTTTACTACCACTTCAGTAGAACAAAAAAATTACAAAAATCCTCTTTCTTAAATACCCACTTTGAAAAACAACATTTCAAAGGGCGCTATTTCTGCTAAATATACAAAAAAGCGGAAGAACGACACCAGAAGTTTTTTAGAGAGGTAGGGCTATAAGGCTGGTTATAAGGTTGCCATTTATTTTAAAATATCATTTGACGAATTTCAAATCTCCATCACTATAGTTTTAAAAAATTCCCGAAGCATGACACAAAAAAAGCAGCTAAAAGCAATAAAACCGTGGGTGTTTTCATGAAAAAAAAATTAGCAAAACAGCTTCGCAAAATGACTACCAAGCTGTAGACCACTTCACTTCAAAAATTGAAAAAGTTACCAACACTAACGAGACCCAGGATAAACGCCCAGGAATGTGAAACTTTAACTCACAAATTGCTAGCTCAAATAAAAAATTGTTCTTACAGCAATTCTAGCATCCATTTCTGTAGCTGCACCAGTAGTCATGACATTTTCTGTAGATGAACATTCAGTTTCAGTCTCGTCACACCTGGAAGATATCAGTTAATCTGAAAAACTAAAATTTTAGAGGAATCACAAAGATAACTAAGAAACGTGAAAATAAGCAAATGGTACCAAAATTCCAAAAGTTCAATTTCGTTAATCAAGTCTGATCTATCTGCTAAACGTTCGTCAAGAGAACGACGTTTCTCATTCACTTTAATTTCACAGCTTTTCCAATTCTCTCCTAATTTACGAAGGTTATCTTCGATAGTTGATGCTTCGGAATCCCCCAACTGGGCGATAATTGGCTCGGCCTAAAAAATCGCTGTTTTCAAAATAATAAAAGATGCTGAAACCGTAGCTAAATCATTTATATCCGCACTATTGTGACGCAGGGTCTGCGCAAGAAAAAAACTGAAGCGACGCTCTAATTGAGCATTTTAAAGCTCAACGTTGCAAAAATTGTTACTGTTCACTTGTGCAGTAATTGGCTGACCCATTAAACATTCAACCATCCCTAGTTACAAAGAAAGAAAACCAATTTTATTTTATAAAAAAGTAAAATTTTTCACCAAATCCAGTTGCCATTAACATTTGTGAACTTTACAAAAAAAAACTCTTCATAGTAATCCTACATTGTGTTAAAATTCCTAAACAGCTTGCCTTGCCGTTTCAAGGTATTCTCTACCCACTTTAGAAATCCCCAAAAATATTTCTAATATTTTGTTTCTGCACTTCCGCAAGAGAAATTACATCCAAAACAAATCGTCTGATAAATGAATCCTGTTTTTTCTACTTAATATTGATACACATTCTAAAGCAACCGCGAGATTTGTAGAGGTTTTAATCTCTGAAAAAATAACTTCACTAAAACAACTTTACATCCAGAACTTTGCTCTAGAAGTACGCTTTCTATTCTGCGAAAAGCACTTTACAGAGCAAATTCGACGAGCGTCCATTGCGAAGCTGCGCTTTTAGCTATCAACTCCACCAATGGTTAAGAACAGGATTCAACAGCCAGATAGGAGGACATAAACTTGAGGGAAAGAGGCAAAAAGACTACTTTAGGAAAATAATGAATCAAAATGCAAGAAACTAAAAGACGTTTAATAGGAGTCATCCAAAACACCCTCTATTGCATAACAAGCATAGAAGCTGGAGATAAAGAGAAGTACAAAGAGACTTTTCCAAACGGCAATTATAAAATTGTACTTTGGAATAACAATTCTCAAAAACACCGTCATCCAAAGGAATAAAATATACTCTTTAACTATTCATATTTATACAAATTTGAGTTTGAAGTCTTTGTTCGATATCGTGCAAACGACTGTACAATAAACCAGCAGCAAATTTTGCACTAAAACTTAAACTAAAAATTTTTGAAAAGAGCTTTGTTTTAGTTTTTATCTCACATTAACCCCACCTCAACTCCCCTCCAACCGTTGAGAGCTCACAGTGGTAAAGAATCAAAGGAATTGAGAAATTGCAGCACTAGAAAATGTAAAAGTTGATCCAAATCTACAAAACTTGTTAAAAAATTGCTAGCTTTCTGCAGAATAAATTATTAGAAAATAAAGTCACCCTACTTTCAAAGATGTGTGTTGTATCTGTGCGTATGCCTGTTGCAATCGGTCACTCAATAAAACTGTGAGGGACTCCAGTTCATCAAGGTCTGGAGATTTATTTCGGCCTTCAAAACCAGAAAGGACAACACTGATCTTACTTAACAGATCCTCACTCGTTTTCAGATTCAAATCAAGCTCGTTTCTCGCCTCAACCATTTTTCCAATCTCACTAAATCGTACATGTCAGAAATCTAAAAAATTTAGAAAAGAAATGTGTTTTCAAAAGTAGCCACAAGAATAATACTTCTGTTTTGCAGATAATGATGAACGCAGCAAAGCAATCCTTTCCTTTGCTGCCTCAGACTCCATAATATCCATAGTCATCTCTGAATCACAGACCGTTCTTTCGATTTTATCCAAGGCGTTACTTAAAATCTGAAAAAAAAATGGTAAGCTGTAGTGATAGATACTTGGCGTTGAAGTGACACTAGGAAAGAACATTACCCTCAACTTATCTCCCTTCTCAGACAATCTTTCAAATGGAAAAGGATCATCAACAGAGATAGACTCCTCTATTTTATCCATTTCTATGTAAGCAGTGGCCAAGGTATCGGCAATGTCAATTTGTATCTTTGGAGGAGGCGAAGAATTAAGTTGAAAAGCTTCATATTTGGTTTTTTCATCATCTGTTTCCTACCAAATAAAAAGGAGTTTTTAATCCATAAGGAAGAAAAAAATCCAGGAAAATACGCATGCTGTGGAGTTTGCAAAGCAGTCAAACTGCATTAGTGTTTATAAAATTTGAGAATGAAATCAGCTATTATAAAGCTATTTTGAATTTTTGTTCAACTGAACGATGAAAAAATAAACTTCTTGTTGACGTCGCAACATAGTATCACGAAAATCAAAGAGGCAGTAAAAAAAACTAGTAAAAAAGTAATGAAAATCTTTATAAAAGAAGAAAAATTGAAGACGCATTACGGCAGTTACCTGCACATCAAGGGCAAGAGACGGCCCTCCTGCGCTAGAAACAGAAACTGTATCTGGTCCTACACTTCGATCCTCAAAAGATGGAGCAGAAGAAGCATAACCCGAGTGTAGCTCCCTTTCGACTGCTTTCCTTTTCATTGCAGCTCCGATTTCTTCCTCTATTAAACGGACCTGAGCGTATATTTCATCCACTTCTTTATTTGCAAAACCAGACGAGGCTCCAGGAAGACAACCATGTAAGTCCTCACTCTTCCGATGAAGTTGTTCTAGTTGGGACTGTCTGTCTAGCAAATCACGCTGAGTTGCCTAAAAGTAGCATAGACTTAAATAACATTATTGCTGGAATGTCCTGGTTTTCTAAATCCATTTATAAGTTGCAGCAGTCTCCGTGAAATTTTTCCATAAATTTTTTTTGACTAAAACCTAGGTTTCAATAAAAAAAGATATGGAGAGAAACGCCTCACATTGGCGATCGCAGGTTCAGAAAGGTCACGAGCAGCCAATTTATCCAAAACCTCTTTCATAACACGAATTTCCCTTGAAAGAGCTTCCGCTTTGGCTTGCAATGGAAGTAACAAGGCACTGTTTGATTTTATTGACAATTCTACCTGAAAACATTAAAACTAATGATGAAACTCCTAGTTTCATTTTAATTAATTTTAGAAACCTCTAACCTCATTTGCGAGATCCACCACGTTATCAAGGCTTTCTAGAGCATCATGAACTTCCAGCTCCATTCGACCTCTGCTCGCGATCCTTCTACCTTCCTCCAACATAGCTTTCATTTCATCTCCGTAATTAAGAAGCCAATTGTTGACTGTCTGAAGTCTAAGCGTTAGGAGAAATAACTTATTTAAAAATTCTCCCAAACAAGTTTAAAGTTTTAACTTCACCCACAAACACTTATTATATAACCAATTTTGCAATGGTTAGTGTTTTCAGACCAAAATGCTTGTAATTTTAAAAATTGCATTACATCCCCAACCACGATTCCTTCGTGCTAACAAACACTAGTTCGTACACTATGCCGGAGTGACCGAGCCAAAGTCAAGGAGAAGTTATTTGATACTACTAGCCTCCACCTTTTGCTTCAGAGACTATAAAAACGAAATCAACAACTTCCCTTCTTCACTCACACTCTAATCAATCTTTGTTCTCATGTCTGTTTAGAACTGTTGACTTGCTCCATACGAAATGGAATGAATATTCAACCTGACCGCTGTATCGCTAATCATGAGTATTTAAGCAATATACGTTTCTTCTGCTTTAACTCCACTTCATAACACTTGAGAATTATGCCACCCTATAGTACTCCCTAAGAACAACTGAAGTAGAAATATTTCACCTCACATAATAGAAACCCGCTCCTCCCATTGAAGTTACACCTGGCAAGTGCCAGTAACACTAATTCCTAAACAAGTTCATACAATTTCTTTAAGATGTGCTTAAAAGGATGACCTGAATGCGATCTGCCCATTCTGGAACTGATGTAACTGGATATTTATTGAAATCAATGTAATTCTTCGCGACTGTGAAAACCTCATGAAACGTTGCTACCTTCTGCTGGAAGGAACCAACAATCTTGAGATCTGGAAGTGCGCTAGGGAACTGAGGTGGAGGAACCGAAAAACGAGACTTCTGAGCCTTCTCTTCTAATCTATTCCATCGTTCTTCAACCTGAAAAGCGGGGTAAGATGATCAAATTTCAACTGCATTCATGCAGTAAAACAAACGTATATTTGGACACCTAGTCTAAAAAATAAAAAGTAAACCATACCTGACATAAAGAGAGACTAAATTTGGACTCAACATCAGGATTAGTTTTGATTAATCGTCTGTACTTCTCAAGAAGCAATCCCTTCTCAGCTCGATTCTTGTCCAATTCAGAGATTAAATCCTAAATTCACTCATTTTTAACTTTGAACAGCATGAAGCAAAAGCCGTCAACAACAAAAAACGACACAGCAAAAAAAGCACGCAATCGTTACATGCATGTCATCAAGCTCTTCTGCAGTATCAAGTATTTTAATAAACCGAGCATAAACAGTATCAAATTGAGCCAGATTTGATGCGCTGTCTTCAGCCATTCCCTTAAAAATATCTCTCTAAGAGTCCAGAAAGAAAAAAAGAAAAAACGGAAAGTGACAAAAAAATAAAACTTTTAATAGCAGTAACTGTTTTCCTTACCCGACGATGGCTTGTCAAATTTTAGCTAAACAACCTGATCTGTTAACCGTTACCAGTTGGCACTAATTTGAATTACCTTGACTGCATCAATCCACGAACGAAGATCTGCATGAGTCCTTCGAATCCGTCTCCAACGCTGCTCAATTAAATCGTCGTTAAATTTCACTGATTCTCTCTTTAGATTCTTAGCAATCTCTTCGGCCGTTGACAATGACGTCTCATTCCTTAAACAGTAGTCTTTACTGATGTGAATCTAGTAAAAGAAACCCGGTCAAATTTGGTTCAAAAAAACCAGTTGAGCCAAAAGATGTTTTCCACTTTTAATTACCTGTTCAAATCATTTTGTAAAGCTTCTAGAGCCGACTGGTCGACCTCAGCGTTATCCACGCCATCAGACTGAGTAAAAAGATCTAGTTTTGATTCAACGTTATCAATTACTTTGTCAATCTCCTTAAGATTATCATCAAGACGACCAATAAGCGGGATGCAGCTTTTCAAACGATCGATTGTTTTTGCATTCTGAGGTGCAAAACACATTGAAATAAAATATTTGAAAAATGAAAACCAGATGTAACGGTTACGAAAGGATAAGACATTTGGCTCCCAACAACCTGACCTTATTCTCAAGACTATCAGTTCGCTCACAAAAGCCAGTAATTTTGCTGTCCATCTTTTCTGCGCACGCTTCAGTTAATAAACGATCTTTTAATAAAGCGTTCTTTGAATCTTTCAATTCTTGTATATCTGTTCTGATCTACAACAAGCATTTGATAATTGCTTTGACACGATTCCAATACCAGAAAGATACGAAAACGGAATTAAAGACATGACGTAAACTATACTTTTTGAACTTGTAGTGCAATTTGCTTAGCATGATCTAGTGCAGCAGAACAGGAATCGGCCGAAACAACTGACAACTCCCTTACGTTACTTTCTATGCCACTAATATCCCTTTCCACTCGTTCTACCTTAGTTTCAAGACCATTTGGTTGTTTGTATTCATTGAATCTCTCAGTCAGTGCTTCAAACTGTTGCTGAAAAAGCAATTTACAAAAAAATGTGATGTGAATTTTCAGAGTCAAAAAACCAAAAGTTAACTAGAGAGAGAAGTGACCTCTTGTCAAATAATATAATGCAATTCATCATGTTATCAGATATTCAAAAAGTGAAGATCATATTACTTCTATGTGGCCAAGCTGAAGCTGAAACCGGTTTGAGGAGCTCATCAAGTCTGTCTTCGCTTTCGGTAACTCCTTCCAAGACTTAATCTGACTTTCATATTGATCAAATTCCCGTTGTAAATTCTGTAAAAATCATCACGCATGAAATAAAAAGAGAACTCCCTAAGTAAAACAAACAGTTTTTATACTTCCAAAGAGAAGCCAAACTCAGGACGACAAATTTAAACAACCTTGAAACTAAAAAAATAAAAAGGAATCCAAAGTAATCTTGCAATCCAAAAACGAAAAAGAGTTCTGTCGGTTAGAGTAGTCTGCATGTACTTTACATCATAACACCAGTCAAAAAAAGAATATGAAAAAAGTGGAACATTAGTTTCCATGAGCAATGCCTTTGGTTAAACTGGGAGTGTTAAAATGCAAGTCTAGAAAAACAAGTTTTTGAACTTCAAAAATGGAGAAGTTAGAATTATTAAAATTAATATGTTAAAGCAAATGCAACAAAAATAAGATATATAATAGGAAAGAAGGTGACACCCAAATATTTGTAACTGAAAACCAAAAAACTTCAAGTAAACTAAAAGTTATTTGAAATAAAAGTAAAACTTTTTGCCTGGAGATGCTTAATGACAATTATAAAAGATACTTTTCGTGCAAACTGTCTACTTCATGACAAAACTAACAACAGTTAACGTACGACTCACCGCGATGAGTGTTCCTGAGAAAAAACCTTTCTGAAAATTGAAATACTTTTTATGTCTTTCTAATGTGTCAAAAAGCTCAAATTTAAAACTTGAGAGCAACAAAACTGTGAAGATAGAAGTGCACCTCAGGTAGTATAAGTACAAGTACACCTTATAAATAAATAAAGTGGAAAGCACAAAATGATAACATTTCAGCATCAACACTGTAAAACATCCAATGCCTTTCCGACTAGAAATCTAGAAGACTTTTGAATTGCACGAGCCAGTAAAGCTTAACTCATTTAGAAAGCAATAAAACAATCAAGGACTCTAACCGCAGTAAAATTTACAATATTGATGTTCTCCATACTAAAACGTTTAAAAAATAGATGGTGACTATTGAACAAGAAAAAAAAAAAAGAAAACAGAAGAACTGAAGTGACAAGTGAAGAATAAAACCTTATATTCATCTGGAACGTCTAAAGCAGACACGTCGTCAGAAGCACGACATGAAAGAATGACATCAACATGGTCATGCCATTCGCGAAACTTCGCCAATAATGTTTCGAACTGTTCCCACTTCTGAATTGAGGCATTCAGTTCTGTAATCCGAGTTCTAGCGTCTTTAATCACCAATGCTGCTTCTTTCTTGACCTCTCCCAACTAAACTTTCAAAACTCATACGCAGGCAAAAATGACTTGAAATACGAAAGAGATCATTAGAAAACACAAGCTCACACATGTATTCGGTATAGGGATGCAAAAATAAACGTAAAAATGAACATAAACAAATGAATAAATAAATATATATATATATATATATGGGCCATTCCACGTTAAATC